>CDMY01000802.1:131673-261552 GCA_001179505.1 Vitrella brassicaformis | reverse complement strand
CCGGGGGGCGCTCCTCGGCCTGAGCAGATGGGTGGAGGACCCCCCCGCCGCCCCTCTCGGTGACGAAGCGGACGGCCGCCCGGACCTTGCCCTCGAGCATGAGCTTGTTGAAGCTGTAATCATTCATTCATTCATCGCCTTGCCTGTCTGTTTGGCTCTCGGTCTCCTCTCGTCGGCCTCGTCAGTCACAGGCAGATCTGAGCGGGAGAGGCTCTTCACCTGCCAAATCAGCCTAGCAAGCTCTTCAGATGCCTCGGCTAAGCTCGCAGATGTTGCGAGCGAAACTCCTCCACCGCAAAGGCCGCTGGTATTTTGGACAGGGTGTGGGTGAGGCTCGAGGCGCGATAATTTACGGCCAGGGACGGGAGGTTAAGCAACTCTTACCCTTAACCACCACCAACTTTTTTGCTTCCAAACAGCTTTTCGTGAGTTTAAAGAGATCTCTTACCCGCCGAGTGAGCACATCGTCAGCGACGTTTGCTGAGCCGTTGGCCATGATGGTAACCCAGCGTTTCGGCCTCATTGGTCTCATCCTGGTGGTCTGGCTGGCCATTGTGCAGCCTCTCATGGCGGCCAAGCGCACCGATTACGGAGGCAAGCAGAGGGGGGACACACACGCACCGGACCGACCATGCGCCATGGCAGATCTGCCCATCTTGTGTGCTTTTGGCTGGGTGTGGCTGATCTGTGGCTGCAGAAGTGTCGGTTGGGCAAGGAGAGCTCGGTAGGTGGCCCCCGCACGTCCATCCATCCATCCACGTGATGACATTGAATCGGATCTGTCTGTGTGTATCCACATTATCACCACAGGCGGTGCGTCCACTGAGTTGTCGGCGTTGAAGGCCCAGCAGATGTCGTTGGTGCAGCTGCAGCTGGACAATGCCGTCGAGGCCATCAGCGCCGCCCACAAACTCAACACCGCCGCCCAGGAGCTCAACACCGCCGCCCAGGAGCGCATGGCCGCGGCCATGAAAGCCATCGAGGCCGCCGACACTGCCACCACTGGAAGTAACTGACGCACACACAATGCGTTCGTTGGTTCATTCAATGACATTTGATCATTATCGTGTGTGTGCGGCTGCATGCAGACTGTATCAACAATACAGCCGCCTGCGGCGGGAAGGCCGATGGGACCCCTTGTAACCTCAGCGACGGCACAAAGTGCAAGTGCTTCGGCGGCAAGTGCAAGCCTTGCTGTGCGGGTGGCGGGTGTCGTTGCCATTGATCACTTTCACACACACGAGCCGGCACACGGCCAGGGGTAGGACGACTAGCTTTCACAGAAGCATGGGCCACCAGAACATCTGATCTACACACGGGCACTAACCAACATACGTTCGTCGACAGGCAGACACAGCACGGGGGGAGATGGCAGAGAGGGAGGGGGACACTTCTGCTGGCTGACAGGACAGCATTAGATAGCTGACCAGCCAGCTACACCGTCTATCTCTTCTCACGGGCTGGCGGGACACACACATCACATGGGAACACACACACAGAGCTTTAGTGGTCATTTTGCAATGTGTGCATGTGTGATTTATATGGGTGATCCCATCGGCTGGCTGTCTGTGAATCCGTGACGTATGTGTGCATGTGATGTGTGTGCTGGTGGATGGACTGCCTGCCTCATGGACATGGACATGGGCATGCGTGGTGTTGGCCGCGCATGCCTATGTCCATGGCCCGGCTGCAGCGTTGCATTCACACACATACCGGTGGATGGATGGATGGACGGATGGATGGATGGACCATTTCCTTTGCTGTTTCAAACCATCCAGCGAATTAAGCGCATCACACGCCAGGCAGCTACACACAACAGGCATCAGTTTCCCCGACCTAGGCTCCCTCCTGTCGACCGTTCTCCCTCCTCCTGCCGAATGTATGGCTAGGGAGGAAGGACCCACAACCAATCAAAAACTATGGTACACAGACAGCGCGGCCACAACGAAGGGCAGCCAGACAGCCACACAGACGTTTTTCGGTCGCTCTGTGCGGGGACGTCTCTCTCTGTGTTGGCACAATGTGGTGTGGTTTGGTGTGGTGTGGTGTTGAGCATTGCTGATGACACTTGGTTACGGGACAGCGTCTTGTCCTGTGGAAGAAATGGTACTATGTCGCATAAAGGACGGCACAATCTCACTGGCTATACATGGGAGTGGTCAACAAGACACTCGATAACCGCCAGACGACCCAAGGCAGAGAAGAGAAAGACACGACCAATCAAATCAACAGCTACCTATGGTACACAGACGACAGACACCCATCAACAGCTATAGCCCCGGATGCGATTTATGTGATAAAACCGTATCGATCCTGACAGGCCACGTACTGCGCGTGCACCAGGTGCAGCACCTCTAGCTCGTCAGCCGTCAAGTACTCTGACCCACCTAACACAGCGTAGCCATATTGATCCCTCACTCCCAAGTAGCCCGCAGGCAGACAGTGGCTGTAGACCCTCCCTGGGCTGGTCGTGGCTGCATGCCTGGCTGACTCAAAAAGGTGGTATAACCATCGTTCTGACAGCCACCTATGGTACAGACAAACAACACACCCATCACGACACGCATAAAAAAGTCAGCAAAATGAATGATCGCCTCGCTGCCACCCATATCGGCAGGAAAAAGAGCACACACACACAGGAGCACGTGTTGATAGAATTAAGGGAGAAAGACGGCACCACACCCACACAGTGTGCCACAACGCAGCGATGCGCCTCCTGCGGCACCGAGTGAGACACACAGACGCACACACGAAGACCACACGAGATAGGTCGAAAAAAGACACTGCAAGAGGCACATACACCCAGACACATCTCTCTCCCTCGCTCACTGCCCCACCGCATGCAGCACCTCTATCTCATCAGCCATGAAGTCCAGCGCCCCACCCAAGAAAGCATCGCTATATCCCCCCCTCTTTCCCATGTAGCCCTCAGGCACATCGCTGCTGTAGGTCCACTGGTGGCAGCTTCGGATGTCGGCAGCAGGCTGGTGGCTGCCGCCGTAGCCCAAAAACAGACCCCCGCCGATGTACACATTCGCACCATCACCAACACTCCCCTTCCTCCCCGCCACATCCACATACAGCTCCCTCCACTCCCATGCTATGTCGATCTTGGTCGGCGTGGCGAAGTGGCCGGCCAATGAGAAATACCGCACATCACAGTCGTATGTGCTGCAGCCGTTGATCGGCTTGTCGGGCAGCAGCAGACCGGCACTAATATACACGCCGAACAGATATATGTCCTTCTTGATGATGAACACCAGGCCGGTCTTGTCGCCAACGCAGCGGAGCAAATCACCATATGTGGCGCCGTCCCGCGATGACCTGACACACACGTGCTCCTACTGTGCTGCTAGTATTACAATGTGTGCTTTGCCCTTTACTTGTAGATGACGTTGAGCTGCTTGCCGCCCAGCCAGTTGCACATGGCCACGTACTGGCCGATTGTGAGAAGCGAATCAGCCCAAAGGCACTGCAATATCCACACACAGAGGCAAGAAGATACACAGCCAGTCTGCATAAGCATGTGCGCATTGGAGTAGACCTGCGCGCGGATTTCTTTGCGGATGGCCTCGCCCAGCTGGACAAATATATCGGGCACAGCAAGTGCACGTCTTCGGCTGAGTGTGTGACTTTGTCATGTCACCTCCTGTGTGTTCTTCTGTGCGGCTGTCTGATTGGATTCGATGAGGG
The DNA here is from genome assembly GCA_001179505.1 of Vitrella brassicaformis. NCBI lineage: Eukaryota > Vitrellaceae > Vitrella > Vitrella brassicaformis. Next base: position 257,859 of record CDMY01000802.1, on the reverse strand, counting down.
CCTGCTGCTCCTGAAGCTGAACACACACAGCAGAGAGAGAGGGCATTTGCGTGCATGTCAGTCCGTGTCTTTCGCCCATCTCGATCTGACCTTAGTAGCGTGTTGCTGCAAATTGGTGTCCACGTGCGTGCGCAGCTGCATGCATTTACGGCGAGGCATAGTTGCGTGCACAGTGGTCACAGTGGTCAACAGAAGAAGGCAGGAGTGCGACAATGCATTGACGGATCGTGCGTCTTACCTGATCGTTTGACGTTTTGAGCGCTTGTACCTGGGCAGCCTGCAGCCACATATGTCCGAATGAGCTTGAGGACATGTATCACTCCTTCTCACCTGATACGCAGAGAATGCGGCGAGCGCCAACGCCAACAACAAGGTAACCTGCACACCCATATAGGACACGAGTACACACGACATCTTTCCTGTTTGACCTGTTTTGGTGTGGATCTGCCCCTCACCTGCCCACCGTAGCCCAATGGCGCCTTGCTCCTGACGTCATCATTGGTATCAGCTGCGTGCCCCGCAGCCTCACCCGCAGCTGGCCCAGGGAGGCCATGGTAGTTTTTCTGGTCGTCCTTGCTGTTGTCATGCTGCTGCGCCTCCCACTCGCCCGCCTCACACACGGCCCGGCGCTGATGGCCAGTGCTGACGGGGCTGCTCACGAATGACAGCTGCATCGCCGTGTTTGTGTCGTTGTATGCTTCCGCGACAGGTCGCTCGACCGACGTATTGTTGGTGAGAGTTGTCATGGACAGGCCGATGGCGACGCCGATAGTCATGCACACGAGCCCAACCGAGACAACGATGGCAGCAAACACACGCATGCCGATGGTCTTGCCCCTGGCGGCCTCTTCTGCTCGGATGAGCTGGTCTCCCGCCTCCTCGAGGCTCTCATGACGCGCAGGGACGGCGGCACCAGGGAGCAAAGGCTGCGAAGGAGAGGGATGCGGCTAGTGGCTTCCATGGCGCTGTTGGATCCAAAGATCCATCGGCTGTTGTGTCTGCCTGAGGCGCGAAGGGGGGCTTAAAGTGTTTCTGATCTTGTGCTTGGGCCTGAAGTTATCCTTCCATGAGGCGACCTTCGGTCATGCCGCGCTGTCGTCTGACCCGCCTGCCTAGGGACGTCACGGGTGAGGTGTTGGGATGGCTCACAGCAGACAGCTGCGGCGCCCTGCGAGCCACTTCGAAGACCGTCGGCTGCCGTCTCATCAAGAAGGCTTACCTGACGGCCCGGCTCGACACTGCCATCTGCAACAAGGGCCTCAGTGGCGTGCTGACCTACAGAAGGCGCCCACAGACGGCCCTGCAATACCTCGCGCAGCATGTGCCGGCCGCCGGGTTCGTGTTTCTTCCCTGGCTGGTCCATCTTGTAACCATCCTCGCGGCTGTGGCGGCCCTCATTGCTCTCTTTCGGGTGTGTGGGGCCTCTCTGAGGCTCGCACGGACGTTCGTGGTCCAGCTGTTTGGACCACGGTACGCGATGCTGGTGCTCCCCGTGGTGTGGTTTCTTCTCATCAGAGGAGGATGCGCCTTTGGTACGGCTTTCGGCACCTTCCTAGGACGCCACCCCTCCCTGCTGGCACTTGCACTCCTACCGGTGGCCGCCTTCAGATTTATGGCGGCCAACATCGCTCCCTCTGCGCGCCGTGCGTGGGCTATGGTGACGTCAGCGGTGACGGGATCAAGGGCCGACAGAATGTACCTGTGGAGCGAAGTGCGTGGGGCGCTTGCCGACGGTGGCAAGAGCATCAGCCATCCTGAGTATCTCTTGCGGCTCCTGTACGTCATCGAGGAGGGCGGCTGTTGGGAGCGCTCCGTGCCGCTCATCTACTTCATCAAGAATTCCCACCTCATCCTCTCACTGCCCATCACCGTCTCGGCTGACGATCTGCGACGAGTCGGCAGCAGGGCGGTGTTTGATTCTCGGCCCGATGCTGTGCGGCAGTACTCGCTCTTCAGCCACCGATTCACGTGGATGAGTCCGCACAGTCGCCTGAGCCGTGTCGCGGGGCAAGACCGCCTCGGGCCGCCGATGATGTCGCGACCAATCACCTTTCTGACCCCCGACACGATGCCTGCCAGCATCCCCCTGGCCATCGACTTCAACGCATCGGACCCTCCCACTCAGTGTATGTCAGCCACGTCGACACACACACACCGGGAACACGCTCTCTCTCGTGACCCTCTCTCTCTCTCTCTGTGTGTGTGTGTGTGTGTGTGCGTTGCAACCTAGGTTGCAACCTGGTAGCTGCATCCTTCACGGACCTGGTCTTTCTATCGCGCAGCGATTTGGTCTCAGCGGCGTCTGACGCCTCCCTGATTCCTCACGACGTCAGTGACCTGATCCCGGTGGCCGACCAGCAGCGGCTGAAGGACAGCATCGGCCAGGCGGGGGGCGTCACCTGGGGAGGCCGTCGCCTGGTGGACGCGTGTGAGAGCGGAGGGGGCGGCCGGCGTGTGAAGATGGTGATCCTGTGTGGGTGCAAGGCGACCGATGAGTTTGCAGTCTATGTCGGGCTGGGGCTGTCAGGCACACAGGACCCTCCCGAGGTCAGGACGACGGAGCGGATGGTGTGGGCAGGGAAGACTGTGGGTGAGATGTATCCTCGCACAGCCGGAGTGCTCGTTGGCGTGGTGGAAGCGCTGAGCGGATAGAGCGAGCGCAGAGAGACAGAGAAACAGACAGAGACAGGTGTGTATGCGGGCAGCGGCTGGCTGCAGTGAGGGCGACCTGGCGTGTTCGTCGGTCGCTGCTCGTTAGATTTGTGGAGGCATAGTCTATCGGTGTGGAGAACAGGACGTCATTAAGGTTTATGGGTGTGTTTCTTCTCTCTGTATCTATCTAGCCCCATTTTTTGTAGTATTGATTATACGTGGGTGTATGCGCGTGTGAATGCATGTGTGTATGTGTGTGTGTGTGTGTGTGTGGTTCTCTGTCGTGCGGCACTTCTTTCGGTACTGCTTCCATGCCTTAATTGAAGGGCCAATGAGGAGCGGCTGCCATCCAGCATTGACTCCATTTCATTCGCGCTGTCCCGTCCGTCCGACAAACAGACGACACACCACACCCTTCCTTCCCCGCCCCGCACCCGCACCACCAGTCAGTCACCCAGTCAGACATCCCCAAACCAACTCCGTACGTCACTTGAGCAGCATCACATCACACAGATACATACACCCACTGCATCACACAGACACGCGCACTTGTTTCGGAGCAGCTCGGATTCGTCCACACGAGGTCTGGCCTGCCTTACATTAGAGACAGTCACTGCACCCACCCACAGCAGCCGGCCACTCACTCAGTGCTGTCATGTGTGTGTGTGCGCGTGTAAAGTTGTTTGATCCGATCCATTATGTCTACAAGGACGAAGGCACCCACCCACTCACGTGTCCACGTGAAATGCAAGCAAAAACTGCAGGAAATGTTTGCTTTCTCACTCACTGCTCCCACCCCACACGCATCGCAGTGTTCACACAGATGCACACAGACGCCGAGGACGAGAGAGAGGGAGGGGAAGAGGACAGCTACGCGGAGAGGGCCCTACAGATGTGCCCATCTCCAGCCTCATCTTTCCATCCAGTCATCCCGCCCACGCATGTGTGTATGTATGTCGCGCTTTCACCAGCTCACTCCCCGGTTCGCTCCCTACAAAGACGTCAGAAAATCCGACTTACACGACACACACACCCACACACAGAGAGGGAGAACGGACATCGAATTCATTCCTAACTCCAAGCAGGCCCAAGGAGGGAAAAATCTCGACTTCCTGCCTACCTGCCCCTTCCGCCCGCAATCTGCGTCACGCCAACAAACGAACGTACGCGTGGCCGACCGAACGTATCGTATGGCGGGCCGGCCTTTCGTCAGTCCTTCCTGCATGGGCCCATGCATCCATGTAGGTCAGCAGCACTGCATGTGCACGGCTCCATCCACCCACATCAACACATCCACACTGACATGACAATCGAAGAGACTTGCACGCCGCCCCAGACCACGCCAGGAAAGCCATCAGCTGGCTGACTCATTCGGAGAGGTAAAGTACGCCAACACAACATGCCAACAAGAAATACTGACAGACAGACAGACAGACAGGCAGACAGACCGACACGAACGACGGATGGAGGGACGGACGGGCAACATGCGACACCACGCCAGCCACACAGATGAAGGAAGAAAACCTCACTCAGTCACTTAAACTGCCGGCATCTGCACGTACGTACGAAGCACACAGCAAAGCTCTCACCGCACACGCGCATACAGGCAGACAGACAAGGCAGACACACACCCACACCCACGAATCGCATGAATGAATGAATAAAACGCCATTCATTCGACACGCACACAAACACGCATACACTCATACGCACAAACACGGGCAACGGTGGACAGACAGACAGATAGAGAGACCGCGCAGCGCAGCGCAGGAACAAAGGAACAACTGACTGACTATGTCATGTGTCACATGTGTTGTGTGTGTTATTTGTGTTTGGTGGCTCGTCTGATCCGAGACCATGCGAACCGCACCACCACACCCCCTATGTTGCCCGCTGACAGGAGGATCGCTGCCAGCGCCACCGGCGGCACCGAGTCCGCAAAGTACCCGTCACGGCTGCTCAAGAACACTGTCAGCAGCTGCACACACACAGGCACACACACACACACACAAATCAGTCCCGGTGTGTGCCATCCACCCCCCCACATACGCACCTGAATGGCGAGGAAGGGCCCATCCCCGACGAGGGACAGCAGCTCAAAGGTCTCAAAAGCGGTGGCCGACACAGGGATAGAGAAGAAGGGCAGGGAGAAGAGGGAGCTCCAGCACACGTGCAGCACCCCCACGCTGAGAAACGAGCCGAACAGGACGGACACGAACATGGGGCCGAAAGCGCGGGCCTCCTCCTCGCCCTCCCACTCATCCTGAGTGAGCGCCCTGCCCCACCGCACGCCGCGCTTCCCGTCCCCCTCCGCTGCTTTGCTGGCAACACTGCTCTCGCGCTCGACGCTTTTCTCCTCGGTTGCAGTGGGAGTGGCACTGGTGGCGGGCTCGAAGGCTGATGTGGTGAATGGGCAGAAGGTCGAGCGGCCTGTTTCTGGTGCCAGGGTGGTTCTCTGGGAGTCCTCATGGATGTCCGAAAGGGTCGGCTTGGGGGGCTTCTCTGCTCGTTGCTCTAGCGTGGCGGCGTGGCTGGCAGCAGGCAGGGATTGCGGCACTGGCAGCGGCAGTAGTGGAGGTGGTGAGTCTGGGCTGCTTTCAGCGGCGATTGGAGCGCTGGGATGGGCCTTGAGCGCTTGAAGGATGGAGGGGAAGACGCACCGGGACGAATCGGCCTCTGGGGGAGCGTTCATGTGCATGTGCATCTGAAAGGACGGCGCGGCTATGGCGCCCGACAGGCAGACGTCATCTGTCTGATCCTTGGGCTCGTGCGCATGGTGCTGATGCTCGTCATCATGCTGCTGGTGTTGGAATGAGGCTTCAGTGGTGAAGCCCTTTTTGACGGCCGACGTGCTGCGGCTGGGGGGTGGCGTTGGCAGAGGGGTGGGGGTGGCCATGGTGGTGGTGGCCTTGTCGTCCACACGGATGTCTGCCAGCGTCGTCACCTTGGCCGGCTTGTGCCGGTGCTGGAACAGAGTGCGGTACGTCGTGTGCCGTGTCACCTGCACAGCACACACACACACGGACACACACACGCGCAGTTTGTGTGTGTGAGTGAAAAGGATCAACCAGCACTCACATACTTACCCATGCGAGATTGACAATGACGACGCTGGCTTCGTTGAAGAGGATGAGGAAGAGGAAGTGCGCACAGCCGACCCAAAACACCAGACCGGCTCCGCTGCCGAACCGAAACAGAGACGCCACAAACACAACTGCACACCACACACACGGACAGAACCATCAGCCACCCATTCCTCTCTCTCTCTGTCTCTCTCTCTCTCTCTGGGTGTGAGCTCACTGTGGACGATTGATGCGAGTCCAGCCAGGACCGCCGCGACAACTCGCCAGATTACGGTGCCTGAGTGGCGCTTCTTGCTGTGGTATGCGAGACCGACGCTCAAGAGAACCACCATCACCACAATCAACACGGCAACCAAGGGACGGCTGTCGATCTGCACAACGCACAGCCCACACACACATGGTGAATGCACTCATACGACCTCATCTCTCTCTCTCTCTCTGTGTGTGTGTGTGTGTGTGTGTCTGTGTGTGTGCGCCGCTGACCTCAAAAGAGCAGGGTTGGCCGTATGGCATTGTGACGTCGGGTACCCGCAGGAGGAGCAACGCTAGCGAGGTGAAACGTTGCCGATAGTGCTCCACCCCACACACATACCCTTGTTCTGAAAACCACACAATCACACACACACCACACGAAAGTAATGATGCTTTGCCTGTGTTGGTAAGAAACCGAACCACCACCCGGCCATCCGCCCCCCTTACCAAGGAGTGCGCCGGGGCACCACTTGGGCCCACTGATGGATATGGGTTCCACCTGGTCAAGTGACCATCGTGTGACGTTTTTCCACAGGAGGCACTGGAAGCGCATGCTGCTGAAGGCATCGCACTCCCGGTCCGCCTGACAAAGGCTCTGACATTGCTCGGGAGGAAAGTACAAGCTGCACAGACACGCACAGCCACAGACATACTTGCAATCGTTGTGTGTGTCTGTGTGTGGGCACTCCATTCGTGTGTGGTCGCTCACAGCTGCATGTTGGAAAGCACGACAGCGGTGCTGGGGTCAGGCTGCACCCCCTGTAGACAACACACACAGCCACCACACACATGAGACAGACTCTGTGTGTGAGTCTGTCTGTCTGTCCGTCTCTGTGTGTGTGTGTGTGTGCGTGTGTGTGTGTTTGTGTGTCCCCACCAAGTGGTAACATCCACAGTTCTCGTTCTGCTTCCTCGCCAGCTCGTTGAAGCGGACCTGGTACCTCAGCTCCTTGGTCAGGTAAGGCGGAGCTCCCAAGTCGCCCCTGTGGTAGCTCCGCTCCCCTCTGCTGCCCTTCTTGCCGAGAGCTCGTGAGTCAGGGTCGGTGGGGAGGCCGTAGTAGAGCGAGGGGTCTGCCGGCGAGAGGTGCTGCCAGTCGTGCGTCATTGGGGGCAGCGGCGGGGGAGGGAAGGATGAGCCCTCCTGGGGGCCGCAGTCATGGGACTCCACCCATCCTGTCACCTGCACACACACACCCACACAGCTGGATGGATTGATGGATGGATGGATGTGTGGTTTGTAGCGTACGGCGCCTGGGTGGCAGATTTTTCTGTCTTTGTTGCCGAATAGGAAGCACACGCCGTCGACGACCTTCTGGTCACGGGGGTACTTGTGGAACCAGGTGAACATCAGACAACCGGGAATCTGCACACCAACACACAGGACAGTCACGTGTGGAAACCAGCTGTGTGCGTGTGTGTGTGTGTGTGTGTGTCTGACCCCCTTGCAGATGTCATGGCAGCCCTCGGTGGTGGTGTTCTCGATGCCGATCCTGTTGTGGCTGCGGGGCGTGACGAACAGCCCCGCCACGTTGTACTCATAGCACGGCGACACGAGCCCGCCTGCACCCACCCATCGATTCATCCGTCAACCTCTCTCTGATAGAGAGGGTGTAGTGTGGTGTGTATGCAAACCTCTGTCGCAGTCGTAGCTGTACTTTTTGCCGCTGACGAAGTAGTTCTGATCGTTTGGCGGCACGTGCCGCCTGCCGGCGTCGGAGGATTTGATGTAGCAGCCCAGCTTCTTGGAGTAGGTTCACGCCATGCACGCGGGCTCCGCTTCGCAGCCCCGTGCACAGTCGCTGCACTCACACACACACACAGAGGGAGGAGAGAGAGGGTGCGTGTCCGAGTGTGTGTGGGGATGACATGGTGCGAGAGTATGACTGACAATGGCCGCGCAACCTGCACCGCACTCACAAGGCAGGCAGGCAGACAGGCAAGCCATCCAGTCCAGTGGGTGGGGGATTCAATCGCCTGTGTGAAGTGATGAATTAAGTGATTGATTGACTGACCATGTGTCCCAGCCCCTTGCGCTCGATGATGGCTGTCAAATTGTGCCCCTCGTAGTCATAATCCCTACGTGCAGCCATCAGTCGACCAACTTGCCTTGCAGGACCGACCTGCTGTTCCCGTCCCGTCCGTGTGTCAGTCACTCTGTTTACCACTCATAGCATGAAGCCCCAGGCGCGGGAGCGACGGTGACGTTGTCGGGCGACACGCAGTCGGAGGAGCGACCGCCGTCGCGGATGCCTCACCCTCTGATGGATGGACACAGGCAATGGAAGAAGCCACACAGACACACACGCAGCAGCAGAGAGCGTCGCCCATGGATAGCGCGGCCTCCCTCCCTCATCCTGTTGCTCACGGCCTCACCCTCTGATGGATGGACACAGGCAACGGAAGAAGCCACACAGACACACACGCAGCAGCAGAGAGCGTCGCCCATGGATAGCGCGGCCTCCCTCCCTCATCCTGTTGCTCACGGTCAGGCTCCATTCGATAGCACTCGGCGGCACGGGGCACAAGCACAGCGATCAACAAGCCGACCAAGGGACACACCACCACCGCCATGCTTGTCATTCTCCTCGCCCAGACGTGTCAGATCAGGTCAGATCGGCACCCTCGATGAGTGCCCTGGACAAAGGCGTTGGATCCGTTGTGCATGGCACCAAAAAGATCAGCAGGCGCGTGCCACTGCCCCTGCTGCCCAGAAGGAGCGTTGAATGGTCGTTTACGGAATTCGCGGATAGCCACCGCGGATAGCATATCGGGGCTTTTCGATTTGGCGCTGAAAGACGGAGATCCTGCACGCTTAGCTTGCAGAGCTTGCAGAGGTATCCCCCCCCGCAATGTCATGCATGTAGCAAAGCATGCAGAGCGCTAAACAATAACCAACCAACCAAGTGGTCCCCGATAAGACCTCCGATTCGACACAGCAGCCGCCCACGCGGTGCTTTTGCACTGCACACCCAGGGGTGCGCGCTCGCACACACCCAGGGCACACGAATGAATGAGTCTACGGTACATCCCATCCACCGCACCCACAGCATGAAGGGAAGGAATCACTGGCTGGCTCTCAATCTTAAACACTGACTGACTGACTGCATCAAAAAGCGGCAGTGCCCAGGCAGGACAGCAGACAGCACTAACTGCCCGCTGCATACACACACCCACACACCACAGAGAGAGAGAGGGATCAGCCTACCGGCTGACTGACACGAAGGTACATGTTCGTTCGGACAGGCAGACGATGCAGCAAGCACGGCTGGCTGGCTGCTGCTCCAGTAAGCACGGCAAACGATGCAGCTCAGCTGGCTCTCACGTCCATCCATATAATAAACATGCCACACACGAAGACAGCCGATGGGCTCAACCACGAATGCAGCCATTCCATCCACGCTTATACTACCACACGCACCACATCATGACAAGTACGCCTGGATATACTTGACAAAACCGCGACAGACACTACAGACGGACGGACAAAGCGAGGGAGGGAAATGCATGATCCAGCCGGCCGACAACACGCACAGTGCCACAGACAGACAGACAGACAGACGGACACACACACAGACAGAGCGAGAGTGTAGTGTGCACCGACACATGCACTTCTGCAGAGTCAGCTCAATCCAGCGGAGAGAGAATGAAGGCACCGAGGGAGGGATGGCACCTCAAGAGCCACAGACAGACAGACAGACAGACAGACAGCGACCACTCACATCGGCAGTGAAAAGAAATGGCCGGCGACACCATATCCACACACACACACACACACGCAGCCAACCAACCAACGCACCAGCCCAAAACCAAGGTGTCAAAAGCTCACAGAGTACGCTCACAAACCGACACGTGGCAATAGCCAGCCAACTCCGGACGACCACAAACACCACACACAAATAAAACCCACACGAGGACGAACGTTCGGTCACTCCGGACGGACCACAAACAACTCACACGCGAAACAAAGCCACCACACAAATAAAGCCGTCCCGTCCCACTCCGCCCCTCCCACACACACCACCCCAGGCGTCACGTCACTCGTCTGCGTCACTTTCGCCGCCGCTGGTGGTCTGTGTCGTGACGACGAAGGCCACCGATGAAGGTGCGTGTGAGGTGGACGGCTCGGTCGCCGTGGGTGTGCCTGTGATGGGCTTGGTGCTGATGCTGCTGCTGCTGTTGCCGTCCTTCATGGCGACGGATGGCAGGACCGAGTGCAGGGCGTAGCGGAGGAGGAACAGCAGCAGCTTGAGGATCTGAAAGACCGACGTCAGCAGCGACACCAGAGTCACTGACACACACACACACACACAGGGAGAAATGACGGATGGTGCGTCAGGGCTTTGGGGAAATGGGTGGTCCAGCCCGTCCATTCATCCATTCATCCATCCATCCGTCCATCCGTCCATCGATCGGCATACCTGATGGGATGCTGCCTGTTCCTGACTGGTTGAGCAACACGTAGGCCTGCAAAGCCACCTGCGGCACATCCTCTGTGAATGGAATGGGTAGCACCGCACAGAGACGACACACACGCATGGCAATCATTACAGTCAGTTCATCTGTTCCCCTCCCTCCCTCCTCGCCCTGCAAATCGGCTGGCTGACCGAGGAGAGTGAGGACCTCCAGTGTGAGAAAGGACTTGGTCTTGACGCGCAGAGAGAACAGTGTCCACCCGAACAGCCGAGAAGCGAACAGGTGAAGCACTCCCAGGTGCAGAAATGAGCTCGTCGCCACCAAGAGCACCCCCGCGTGGTTCACGTGTCGGTTCTTGTCCATCCAACGACCTTCAACACACACATACGGAGGGAGCGGTCGATCCATCTGTGTATATGTGTGTGGATGGGTGGATAAGTGGTCACTTACGGAAGTTGTGCCCCTGTTCGTTTCTGCTGCGCGTCATGTAGATGAGTGTGAGCGTGTTGGACAGCACCAAGGCCAACAGGTGGAAGCTCCCCGCCCAGAACACCCATATCATGCGCTCGTCGTCAGAATATGATCGCGCCACAAACGCACTGGTGCAGTGAATGCAACCCCCACACACACAGATGATCACGAGTGCTCCGCTGCGTGTGCCCCACCCACCTCGCCCTCACGCACCAGTCAGTGATGAAATCCCAGCAGGACACGGCGGCAATCATGACGGCCAAGACGCTCGTCCGCTTCTCATGGTACACGCGCGACACACAGGCGACCGTGAAGCAGCCGATCAGCAGCACGAAGGCGGCAACCATCCATGAGAGCGACGGCCAGTTGATTTCAAGAGGGCACGAGTCGCCAAGCGGCACACGGACATTCTTGACTTTGAGCACGAAGAGGGAGAAGGGCGTGTATCGCTCACGGTAGAATGCTGCAGGCCGACGACACACACAGAGACACAGACACACATGAGGGGTGGTCTCTTCTTCCTTCTATGTCGCCCACCAGAGTCGCATAAGAGGCCCTCGCCTGAACACACACACACACACGCACACGCACACATGGTCACACAACACGCCCACGACATCCATCCCCTTTCGCTCACTGAGTTTGTCCCGCGGGCAGAGCTTCGGCCCCGAAAGGTCGGGTAAATCCGGGTCTTCCTCCCATTTGGTGACTTTCTTCCACAGAGCACCTGTTCCACCTGCTGCTGAAGTGCTCGCACTCGGCATGCGCCTGGCAAAACAGCTGGCACCGACGGGGAGGCATCAGGTAGGTCGGAACCTCCTGCACACAATGGATAGCACAGCAGATCTCTCTCTCTCTCTGTCTGTCTGTCTGTCTGTCTGTCTGTCTGTCTGTCGACCTGTATCACTTCGGCGCTCCCCGGCGCGTATTCGGGCGGCTTGTCTGGGTCGATGCCCATGTCTGAGCCGCCGTCCAGCCGCTCAAAGTAAGGCTTAGTGGCCTCCTTGTAGCACCCACACACATTGACCTTCTCGTAAGCCTCTGTCGGACCCCACCCACACCCACACCCACACGAGAAGATGCAGATCTGTGTGGCTCGGCCACATCCCCACACGCACCTTCGGCCACTGGATACGGCGGGTATGACGACTGCAGCAGCTCCAGTGAGAGTGAGAGCCCCTGGCTGGTCAGCCTCTGCACGTCGCCGTCCGCCGGCTCCAGAGGCTCACTCGGCGCTCCGCAGTCCCGGGCGTACACGAAGCCGCTCGTGGCGTGCTCCGAGCATACCTTGTTGTCGTCAACCCCCGCATTCTTCATAAAGCTGACAGAGAGAGATGGAGAGAGAGAGAGAGAGAGAGAGAGTGCGTGGGTGGGTGGTTGGCGTGGGATGGCGTGTGTGGGGTGCGTGTGTACCACTGTCTGGTTTGGCCTGGCAGAGCGATGTGTGTGAAGAAGCGGCACTCGATCATGTCGATGCACGCCTGCTGACACTCATCCACCGTCAGATTGGCGTCGGCGTACTTGTAGCTGATGTCAGACCTGCGACACACACACATCTGCATCTTCTCTCTCTCCCTCCCTCTCCCAGCCGGCTGACCAGAGTATTTTGACGTTGTGTTGGATGCATGGGTGTCTTTCGTCGAGAGAGCGGCAGTCTGAGCTGCCCTTCTTGCCCATAGCAATGGCCGCGAAGCCCCGCCCGTCGCTGTCGCCCGCCCGACGCACCGCAGTCACGTTGGACAGAAGGAAACACTCACCCTTCCTGCACCACACCCATCCATCCACCATACACACATGAATGTTGGGAAAAGTGGGGTGGGTCGATGGATGGCGACATACTGATTTACCAGTCGAAGCTCCATGCCTTGCAATCTTGGTTCTCTTGGCAAGCCTTGGCGCACCCGTCAGTCAGCCACACGTATCGCTTCGATATGGGGTCGGAACCCTCCAGATAAGTGCCTGCACACATGCAGATGGCACACAAATGTATCCGTTCCCGGTTGGTATGCTGGCCCACCCACCCGACCCCACCCATCAACGTCGACTTCCACGTCTGCAGGCACACAGAGGCAACGTCATAACTCGGCTACTCTGTCTGTGCGTGTGCTCCATGTGGTTGGCTCACCCAGCAGCCGGGGTCCAGCTGGTCAAGCGATGCTGCCTGCTGACTGACAAAGCCGTCGATGTCATCGGGCTGCTGCTGCTGGGCACATGCAGATCTCGATGACAGCAGCACCAGCAGCAACAGCCACAGACCATTAACGTGGAGAAGCAAAGGGCGATGGATCATCAGCCTTGCCTTATGTCAAGCTCACAGAACAGACTCACGCTTATCGGGTCCCCTCTCCCAGAAGCAGCTGAGCTTGCAGATCGTGTGCCGGGAGAAAAGGAGACGACAGATGAGAGGCGGCAAATGAAGGGGGCTGGCTCCCCGATGAGGTTGCACACAGAAATCTCGGAAGCGGCAGCTCCGATCAACAGGCCCCGATAGAGAGCTCCCCTCCTCTCCCCTTCCCTGTCTCCCTCTCCTCTGTGTCTTCTTCTGGAGCTCACCTTTGTTCATCTGGCTGCCTTTGCTGATCGACAGAACTCAATAAGAACACTCTGTTGGCTCCAGGTCATGGCGATTCGGGCAGTGGTTTACCTGTTGATTCTCTCTGTGGCATGGACGTCTGCTGAGGCACAACAGGTATGAGCACATCCACGAGTCAGTCACCCATTCATTCATTCATTCATTCACAGACATAAATGTTTTGGTGTGGCGTGACTGACTGACTGACTCGTGTGTTTCAGGTGCATCTGCGTCGTGTGCAGAGTGACCTGCCGAACGGCACATCGCTGTCAGCGTCGGAGTATGATGCGCTGCTTGGCCTGCTGGTCAATGACACCACAGAACTCATCTCCCTCTACCGGTACACACACATCATGCCATGTCAACAATGGCTGGAAGATCCTTCACCGTCTGTGTGTGTGTGTGTGTGTGCATGTGTGTAGGACATCTGTGCACGGCACTGAATATGGCAACCTGCTGGACCGAGTGGGCAACGCACTGCCTCTGGTGTTGGTGATCAAAAAGGACGAGTATGTGTTCGGCTATTATATCGGTGGCGGTCTGCTGCAGCCCGACGACCACACCCGAAAGTTCACCGATGTAAACAAGACAGGCACCCTCAACTACATGTGTGATGTGTGGCGGTTCTCGTTGGCGGGCCACTTCCCCACACCGACCAAGATGGACCTCGACTCAAATGAGACGTTTGTGACTGTGGCGGTGAGGGGGGCAGATGTGTGCTGTGAGAATGTGAATATCGGTGCGGCGCTGCATTTGGGCTGGGGTGGCAGCGGCGGCAGTCACCAGCCTGCTGCCGACATCCGCAGCTGCTACCACGAGGCCATCGTCAGCGACGATCTGCCCGAGGGCTACATTGGAGAGAGGGATGAGGATGGCGATGCTCTGTTTGGCGGGTCGCTGGAGTTCATGGGTGACGAGATTGAGGTGCTGCGTGCAAGCGCCAGCCGCACGCAGATTGCCATTGCGGTGCTCGTGGGGCTGACCGCGGTAGTTTTTGCCGCATTTTAATTGAGTCAATTCACGACCTGGCGTGTACTGGGCGTGATGCCGACATCTGTAGCTGCCTTCAAGCCACCGACAGCAACGATGTGCCTGAGGGCTGCACGGGGGAGACAGAACTGAGTGGGTCATATGAGTTTATGGCTGACGAGAACGAGGTGCTGCAGGTGGTGTGCAGCAGTGACTGAGTGGGGCGCATCTCTGTCTGTCTGTCTGTCTGTCTGTCTGTCGTCGGCACTTTTATCCACGTTCGTCTTCCTCTCTGTCTCGATTGTGAGGCCATTGTGTGCCTATTGCATTTCTAGTACGGTACTGTGTCAGCGTAGGTAGGTCAATCGGGTCTACCTGACAAGTGTCTGTGATGTGTGGCCTGCTGCATGCCTGCCTGCCTGCCTGCCTGCCTGTGCTGATTCAGTGGATGTGTGGTGTCAGTCAATGGATGGATGGATTGATTCAGTGTCTTGTGTTGTCGTACACTCATCCACTCGTGAGACCGTGATAGAATCTGTTCCGAACCATCCAGCCATGCAAATGATTGGTCTCTATATACGCGCACACGGATGAAAGGCGCCAGCGTGAGCCTTGCCCCTGACGGAGGCACACACGATACAGGGAGACGTGCGTGTCTGTAATCACTCATTCATTCATCGCCTTGCCTGTCTGTTTGGCTCTCTATCCATCGTCAGATCTGGTTCTTTTAGAGTCAGTGTGGAGATGGGGCCTTGGATAGGGTGCTGCCTGAAACCACTCCAAATACGGGACGGATTGGCTCCCCACTATTGGAGACTTGTGAAGCGCTGGTCAGTATACGCCACTGCGCAGCCTCATCGGGGAGCCAGCCCCTTTGGTAGCGTACGCGTGCGTAGCGCAGCGATCGCGTACATACGCGCCGCGGGCGGGAGCGACCGATCGACACACACCGTCTCCGGCTCGCAGGTGCGCTTGGCAGGACAAGCGCTCTCCGTGATTTTTCGCACCCACCCACCCATGCTTCGCACCCACTTACACCCGCACTCGTCCGCCGAGGCCGGGGAGGCGCCCCATGACGCCGGGGGCGTCTCAGCGAAGCGAGGCGAGACCGACGGGAGGTGGCGTAAAGGAGCCACACCAGGGAGAAGCCAACCGCCAACCAGCCTCAGGGCGCCCGCTTGCCCTTCCCGCTACGCGGAGCTCCCTCGTCGCGGGGTTCAGAAAGCCGCCGAGAGACTGCTGCTGGATCCGACGTCTCCGACACCCCTGGGTGGCCCTGGCGCTGCACCCTCCGTCCCCGACGTCCTTGCCGCCGGATCCGCCAGCATCGACGCCATCGCTGCTGTATCCAACGATTTCAACCCCCCCTGCGGCTGGACTGTTCACCGCAGCCCCTGCTGCTGAACCCGCCGTCTCTGACGCCCCCCCTGCGAGTCGGTCAACTTCAACGCCCCTGCGGCTGGAACCGCCGTGTCCGACGCCGCCATGGCTGGATTCATCGAGTTCAACGCCCCGGCTGCTGGATCCGTCGCCCTCAACGCCCCTGCTGCTGGACCCGTCGACTTCAACGCCCCTCCTGCTGGATCCGCCGACTTCGACGCCCCTGCTGCTGGATCCATCGACCTCAACGCCCCTCCTGCTGGATCCGCCGACTTCGACGCCCCTGCTGCTGGATCCATCGACCTCAACGCCCCTGCTGCTGGATCCGCCGACTTCAACGCCCCTGCTGGACCCGTCGACTTCAACGCCCCTGCTGCTGGACCCGCCGACTTCGACGCCCCGGCTGCTGGATCCATCGACCTCAACGCCCCGGCTGCTGGATCCGCCGCCTTCGACGCCCCTGCTGCTGAATCCCGACTTCGACGCCCCTGCTGCTGGATCCATCGACTGCAACGCCCCTGCTGCTGGATCCGCCGACTTCAACGACTTGGGATCCCCGCCGATGTCTCGGCGCCTTCCACAACCATCATGAGGCAGACATTGTCATAACAATGAACCCAACAAGCACCCACAATCGAACCGCAAACAACAACACATTCATCGCGCCGACGGGCGCACAGGTCACCAACTTAGTCACCGCACTGACACGCACAGGGGTCACCAGCCATCGCGGCTCGGCGCGTGGCGAGACTGACTTGCTCGAGGAGGCCATCGCGGCCAGGGACATTGCGGGACTGACTGTTGGGGGAGGCCATTGCGGTCAGGGACATGGCGAGACTGACTGTTGGGGGAGGCTACCGCGGCCGGGGGAGGCTACCGCGGCCGGGGGCATTGCGAGACTGACTGCTCGATGAGGGCCATCGCGGTCAGGGACATTGCGGGACTGACTGTTGGGGGAGGCCGTCGCGGCTAGGGGTTTTGCGGGACTGACTGCTCGATGAGGCCATCGCGGCTAGGGGCATTGCGGGACTGACTGCTGGGTAAGGCCCTCGCGGCCAGGGGCATTGCGGGACTGACTGTCCGGGGAGGCCATGGCGGCCAGGGGCATTGCAAGACTGACTGCTTGATGAGGCCTTCACGGCCAGGAGCATTGCGGGACTGACTATTCGGGGAGGCCATGGCGGCCAGGGGCATTGCCGGACTGACTGCTCGATGAGGCCTTCGCGGCTAGGGGCATTGCGGGACTGAATGTCCGGGGAGGCCATGGCGGCCAGGGGCATTGCCGGACTGACTGCTCGATGAGGCCTTCGCGGCCAGGCGCATTGCGGGACTGACTATTCGGGGAGGCCATGGCGGCCAGGAGCATTGCCGGACTGACTGCTTAATGAGGCCTTCGCGGCTAGGGGCATTGCGGGACTGAATGTCCGAGGAGGCCATGGCGGCCAGGGGCATTGCAAGACTGACTGCTTGATGAGGCCTTCGCGGCCAGGGGCATTGCGGGACTGACTGCTCGGTGAGGCTTTCGTGGCCAGGGGCATTGCCGGACTGACTGCTCGATGAGGCCTTCGTGGCCAGGAGCATTGCGGGACTGACTGTTCGGGGAGGCCAGGGCGGCCACAAAAATTGCGGGACTGACTGCTCGATGAGGCCGTCGTGGCCAGGGGCGTTGCGAGACTGACTGTCCGTGGAGGCCATGGCGGCCAGGGGCTTTGCAAGACTGACTGCTTGATGAGGCCTTCGCGGCCAGGGGCATTGCGGGACTGACTATTCGGGAAGGCCATGGCGGCCAGGGGCATTGCAGGACTGACTGCTCGATGAGGCCTTCGTGGCCAGGGGCATTGCGGGATTGACTGTTCGGGGAGGCCATGGCGGCCAGGGACATTGCAAGACTGACTGCTTGATGAGGCCTTCGCGGCCAGGGGCATTGCCAGACTGACTGCTCGATGAGGCCATGGCGGCCAGGGGCGTTGCAGGACTGACTGCTCGATGAGGCCTTCGTGGCCAGGGGCATTGCGGGATTGACTGTTCGGGGAGGCCATGGCGGCCAGGGGCGTTGCAGGACTGACTGCTCGATCCAAGGATGACGGGGGATAGGGCTATCGCATACTGAGACGTTGCCGGGGCTGACTATTCGGTGAGGCAGGCCATGGAGGCACGAGACATCGCGAAATCTAGTCGGTGAGGCCATCACGGCCCGAGGCATTGCGAGGATGACGGGCGATAAGGCTATCGCATGCTGAGACATTGCCGGGGCTGACCACTTAATCAGGCAGGCCATGACGGCCCGAGGCATTGCGAGAATGACGGGCGATAGGGCTATCGCATACTGAGACAGTGCCGGGGTTGACTATTCGATGAGGCAAGCCATCACGGCCCGAGACATTGCAAGAATGACGGGCGATAGGGCTATCGCATACTGAGACAGTGCCGGTTTTGACTATTCGATGACGCAGCCCATCAATAAACATTGCGAGAACGACGGGTAATAGGGCTATGGCACACTGAGACATTGCCGGGGTGGACTATTCGACTAGGCAGACCATCACGGCCCGAGACATTGCAAGGATGACGGGCGATAAGGCTATCGCATGCTGAGACATTGCCGGGGTGGACCACTCAATCAGGCAGGCCATGACGGCCCGAGACATTGCAAGAATGACGGGCGATAGGGCTATCGCATACTGAGACAGTGCCGGGGTTGACTATTCGATGAGGCAGGCCGTCACGGCCCGAGACATTGCGAGGATGACGGGCAAGAGGGCTATCGCATACTGAGACATTGCCGGGGTGGACTATTCGATGAGGCAGGCCGTCACGGCTCGAAACAGTGTGAGGATGACGGGCGATAGGGCTATCGCATATTGAGACATTTCCTGGGTGGAGTATTCGATGAGGCAGGCCATGACGGCCCGAGACATTGCGAGGAGGACGGGCGATAGGGCTATCGCATAGGGAGACGTTGCCGGGGTTTCCTATTCGACGGGGCCGTCGGCTTGAAACATCACGAGATGGACCGTGTAAAGCGGCCATCACAACTCAAGTCATGGCGACACTCGCTATCCGACAAAGTGTGGTATCATCGCGAGACTGACTAGTCGACGAGGCTCAGACTCTAGTCGACGAGGCTCAGACTTGACGCGGCCATAGCAGTGCGGGAGTCGGGCCATCACGGCATGAGAGCGACCGCTCGAGCGAGTCGTCGCAACCCAAAACAGGGCAGGGAGCGCGTTGGGCTCCACGACGTGCGCAACGCATCCTTGGGTCTGTCTTAAGGGTCACACACAGCGGCGGCCCGGGGCATGGCGGATTGATTGTTCCATCAGGGCATGGCGGCTCGGGACATTGCGGGATTCATTCTTCGATCCGGCCATGACGGCTCGGGGCATGATTGTAGAATTGACGGTTCGACGGGCGAAGTCGGTGTCGCCGTACGTAATCACCCAGGGCGGTCCGGGACATTGCGGGATTGACGGTTCGGTCAGGTCATGGCGGCCCGGGGCATTGCGGGATTGACGATTCGTTCGGCCATGGCGGCCCGAGGCATAGCGGATTGAGTGTTCGACCAGGGCATGGCGGCCCGGGACGTTTGGGGATTGACGGTTCGACGGGGCGCAGTCTGCACCGCCGAACATAATCATCAATCGGCGTCAAACGCCGTACAACATCCATAGGCGGCAAGCGCCGGAGAAACCCACCAGTCGGCGCCATTGCGGCCCGAGACATCGTGGAGTCTGGTCGGTGGGGCCATCACGGCCCGAAGCATTACGGGGATGACGGGCGATAGAGTTATCGCATATTGAGACAATGCCGGGGTTGACTATTCGATGAGGCAGGCCATTACGGCCCGAGACATTGCGAGGATGACGGGCGATAGGGCTATCGCAGGAGACATTGCCGGGGTGCACTATTCAACCCACGAGGCCGTCGGCCTGACGCATCACGACATGGACCGGATGAAGCGGCCATCACGGCTCAAGTTATAGTGACATTCACTATCCGACACGTATGGTGTCATCGCAAGACTGACTAGTCGACGAGGCTCAGACTTGACGAAACGTGACGAAAAGGTAGCATTGCGGGAGTGGGGCCATCACGACACGAGAGTGACCGCTCGATCGGGCAGTCGCGGCTCAAAGCATGACAGGGAGCTCGTCGGGCTGCACAACGTGCACAACGCATCCTTGGGTCTGTCTCAAGGGTCACTCATAGGCGAGTCCATATCTATCCAGAGGGAGGCACGCGTTGCTCGCTGGAGTTGTGAGCTCTCACTCGCCGAGGGGCACATCCCTCTCGCGCTCCCACACACCATTGGGCCATTTCGGGAATCTCACCCGACCGAAGGGAAGGTGAAGGGGACTCAAAGGGTTTACACCAGAGAAGCACTCAATAAGAAAGTACGGGTCTCTTAACACCTTACCACGGTACACCTGCGGTGGTACATGACCTGACAACTCACTCAGCGATAAGACATACCCTCGACGACGGAGGACATGCCCGTCTCATTTGTCTCGAGCACTCAGACACTCACGGTGACGCACTGTTGCCCTCGAGAGCTGCTAGTCGACGAATCACGCGTGTCGGCAAGTGCAAACTCCCAATGAGGGACTTAGACGCCGGCATACCCGATTGCCCTCACATTCCAGTCTACGTACACCGCCACTGCACGAAGCTTAACAACCTGCCTGCGTCCCCTCGCGATGACTGGCAGTCCAAGTCACGCGACCGTTGAGTCTCCACCTAGAAGACACGCCATTGTGATTGGCGCCGACAGACAACAAGCTTATCTCGCGCAGGGGAACGGCCTTGCCGACGAGCGACCCTTGCCCTTAAAACATCTCCCTCGTGTAGGTTACGCTTACGAGATACCCACTGCCCTTCGGAGTGTAGCCAATCCGACACGACGTTATCATACATTACGACGTGTGCGGGGATGGGCCGAGATGGCAATAAGCGACAAATTTTACCCGCGATGTACTTGACGATCCACACACCGGGTAATCGGTAAGGTACACTTGCCGCAACGACTTGCGTGCCAACGATGCATGTCTCGCCACGCGCTCACCGATGACGCGCGTATATGGCGTAAGACTAACCCACTCGACGGTGCCGCACGACTGCGGGAAGGAATCGCTTACCTGTAGGCGAGACTTAGGGACTTGCTCACCGGCTGGCGGATACCCACGTGCTATCTTTCGATGCGACTGAGGGCAGTCAGCGAAATGACAGGTCTCAGTCACCAAGCGACGTCACCCAGCAAGTCACCCAAGGGACAAACACAGCAGGTGACATGGGTTTCCAGAAGGGACACCTATGGCTAAACGCCAAATACAATGAGACACGGAACGCATACTATGAGACACATCGAACAGAGAGAGCAACGGACGTCACTCACGCGTCACGTCACCAGGCGCATTTGCCTCGAAGGCTTTGCTGATTAGGCGTACCTGACTCAATCACCTACTCGCGCGACATACGATGATACTGTGCGTTGAACACCAATTATACGGACAGATCTGTCTCGGAGGTCGATTGCGCCGGATAACCATTGCCCTCCGGATTGAGACCGGTCCGGTACGACGTAACAGTACATTACAGTACATTGCGCCGTATGCGGGATAGGCCGAGATGACAATGAGCGAACATGCACTTAAGGGATACTCTCACATTACACGCACACTTCGTATCAGTCGCTGTTGCACCCGGTTACCGTCAATCTATGCAGGTCACCTCCCTCTACCCACGGACGCTCTTTTTGCCGCCAAGCGCGACACCAAAATAGCAGCCCCTTTACGCATCGCTGAAGAGCGGCAGGCTTCGACCGAAGGGACCAATCACAGACACCTGAATGACAGGCTTGTCTAACTAACGTGTCTCCGCACGAAGGGTGGAATCTTACCGTTAGACCCGTGCTCATAAGGTCATCATCCCCGTCAGCCTCCGGCGGCCTTGCCCGCCTGTCGACTGCATAAGGGAAATACGAAAGAACAACAATGAGGGACGGGTCGTGCCAGGAGGAATTACATCGAAAGTACGCGGCCCGTGCCAATACGATCTCATCGGCCACATACAGACGACAGCTCTGAAGCGTTAACAGGCGGAAGGAAGACTTCTCGAAAGTAGACAATGAGCAGTAGGAAGTTGCCTGAAATACACAGTACAGTGAAGCAGCGATTCAAGCTGTGTAGCCCAGCGATTACAGCCATACGCGCCAGACGGGGCCATACTTACCAGACGGGTATACCAGGTCGAAAGCGAGAGAGTCTCGTCTTCAAGCAAGCAATGTGCAAGAAAGGTATGCACAAGACAAGCCAGCATACGCTCTCGCTGACCGCCGGGACGGAAGAGTCTGAAACACTCGTCAAGCTGGCAGGCGGCTTGCGCCAAGATATAGACGATATCACTCATCGAGTACCCGCTCTGAGACAACCACGAGACACACTTGACGGACCGACAACACGACACGCACAGGCATACCTCGTGTAGCAGATCGAGAGTATTCAACATAAGCCGGTGTCCTTCACCGGTCACTAGGGCGGACGTCTGACAGAACCGCTTGCACGGCCCGAAGTCCACGACACGACGGGCGAGATGGGCCAAACGACACGGACGCGGCAGCGTGCCGAGCGATGGCGGCCGAGGAGTCGGGCAAAAGGGCGCCGACATTGCAAGCAACAGGTAGGGGCTAACAACTCGACGGGACAACCAGAATTGCGTGAAACGAATACTACGCTTCCTCCCACACACTAACTGCCACTCCTCTCTCATACCGCGCTACCGTTGGCCCTTTGGGAGGGCACGACACGTGCACGGGCATGGGACCGGATTGGGCCCTGCCACCTTTACGCGGTATGAGATCGGCGAAGACGGCAGTTAGAGTGTCGGCTGGGATGGATGACGACGGCTGGGCGACGACGTGCAGTCGGCGCGACCCCGTGGGAGCGGAGCCCGCCGAGCGTATGGTAGCGTACGCGTGCGTAGCGCAGCGATCGCGTACATACGCGCCGCGGGCGGGAGCGACCGATCGACACACACCGTCTCCGGCTCGCAGGTGCGCTTGGCAGGACAAGCGCTCTCCGTGATTTTTCGCACCCACCCACCCAACCCGCCGGTCCCCCGAGGGCACGACACGTGCACGGGCATGGGACCGGATTGGGCCCTGCCACCTTTACGCGGTATGAGATCGGCGAAGACGGCAGTTAGAGTGTCGGCTGGGATGGATGACGACGGCTGGGCGACGACGTGCAGTCGGCGCGACCCCGTGGGAGCGGAGCCCGCCGAGCGTATCACAACCACTCCAAGGTTTACCCACTCGAAATCTGGAAGCGGCAGCCTCGATCAGACCCCGACAGAGAGAGAGCCCTCCCTCCTCGCCTGGTCTCTCCCCCTGTCTGTCTGCCTTGTCTTCCTGTCTTCTTGTTGACTTCAGACGCTGCCTTTGTTCATCTGCTACCTTAGAAATCAATAAGAAGACTTGTTGACTGCTATCGTCCAGTTCACTTCATGGCGATTCGGGCAGTGACTGTCCTGCTGATCCTCTGCGTGGCAACGTCTGTTGAGGCAAGGCCCGCCCAACAGGTAACACGATCAATCCATTCATTTCATTTGATGTGTGAGAGGATGACTCGTGTGTTTAGATCCACTTGCGTCGCGTGCAGGAGGCCTCACCGCCGAAGGGCACATCGCTGTCTGCGTCGGAGTCTGATGCGCTGCTCGGCCTGCTGGTCAATGACACCACAGACCTCACCACACTCTACCGGTAGACACGCATCATGCCAACAGTGCTGGGATGGGTCATGTGACAGCTGATGGGCAGATTCTGTGTGTGTGTGTGTGTCTGTGTGTAGGACGTCTGTGCATGGCACCACCTACGGCGATATGCTGGACAATGTGGGCGATGCAATGCCTCTCGTGTTTGTTATTAGGAAGGACAAGTATTTGTATGTGTTTGATGTCCGTACGTCTTCGGCGCGTACATCAATTGCGGTCTGGATACTGGTACTTGTTGCGGCCTTCTTACCCGACGACCCGACCGACTGGCACTGGTACGACTGTGATCTGTGGCATTTCTCATTGGCGGGTCACTTCGGCAAGCCGACCAAGGTCGACATCATCCGAGCGGAGCAGAATGTGCGTGTGGCGGGGAGGGAGGGGAGTGTGTGGGGTGCGAATGTGGTCATCGGTGGGCGGCTGTATTTGGGTAAGGACGAGGGCAGTGACCGGCCGGCAGCCGACATCCGCAGCTGCCATCAGTACACCTTGGGCCACTATCTGCCTGAGGGCTACACGGGGGAGGGGGAGGGGGATAGCAATGGCGATCCTGCTTATCTGGGCGGGTCGGACTTCTTCCATGCGGATGAGATGGAGGTGCTACACGTGCAGCGGGTGTCCGCGCCGAAGGGCACATCGCTGTCTGCGTCGGAGTACGAGGGGCTGCTCGGCCTGCTGGGCAATGACACCACAGAACTCACCACACTCTTCCGGTAGACAGACACATCTCATGCCGTGACGCCAACAGCTGACAGATGGCTCTGTGTCTGTGTGTGTGTCTTGTGTGTGTGTGTGTGTGTGTGTGTAGGACGTCTGTTCACGGCACTGAATGGGGCGACCTGTGGGACTCTGTGCAGGGCACCAACTATGACGACCTGGACTCAGTGGGGTGGGGGGGTCTCGTGTTTGTTATCAGAAAGGACAAGTACGTCTTCGGCGTCTACAGAAGTGACGGCGTGGACCGTGATCTGTAGTATTTCTCACTGGCCGGCCACTTCGACAAGCCGACCAAGATCGACATCGACGAAGAGAGGCAGTCTGTGAGCTTGGCGGAGAGGAACAGCAATGTATACTTTGCGATATCGGGAACGGGACAGGGAACAGCGAAGCTAATGGTTGGCCAACCACCTCATCTGAAGTTGGGCTGGAGTGGGTTTGATGCTGATGGAGATGGCACTGCTATAGATGGTGAGTTTGATGGTTCCGATATCCGCAGCTGCTATCAGTACATCGACAGCGAGTATCTGCCTGAGGGCTACATGGGAGTGAGAGATGAGGATGGCGATGCGGTGTTGGGTGGGTCGCTGGAGTTCACTGCTGATGAGATAGAAGTGCTGCGCGTGCTGAGGTAGTAATGGCTGAGTGGGGCCGATGTCTGTCTGTCTGTCTGTGTCTCGTGTCACTGTTCGTTTGATGTGTCTCGTGCGGCCATTTTCATTTGTAAGAGAGAGTCGTGCGGCGTCAGCGTAGGCCAATCGGGCCTACCTGGCAAGTCTCTGTGATGCGTGTGGCTTAGCTGCCTGCCTGCCTGCCCCTCAGCACTGACGTGTGTGTGCCTCTCGTGATGAGTACCAACGCAGATACTCTGATGTTTTGTTCGTTTGAATGTTGGTTGACAGCTCCGATAAGAGGTGTCACTCAATGAAGACATGCATTACACCGACTGACCTCCGTCTGTCCATCGGTCTTTCCGTCCACACACAGCCATGCCACAAATGCAAAGGAATGCAAAGCCAAGGCAGGCAGGGAGGGAGACGGCTACGTACCGACCAGCAATAGATCAATCACAAAACACACAGCACCCACATACATACATCTATCAGATCAGCCATCGGCCACACACATGGGGCACACACTCACTCACTGACTGATTAGTACTGCACGAACGAACGAAGGCATAGCGAGGAGGGAGGGGGGAGATAAGGGGGTTCACTCACGCACTCGTCGTTCGTTCATTCATTATCACTGCAATGCACTCATCCATTCATTCTTTCATAAAGACACGCACGACACAAATCACGTATATACACACACACGCACGAAGGCAGGCAGACAGGAAAAGGAAAACGCTGCTTACCGCACCACACACACGAGAGACACATCGCAGTATGACGACAGACTGCAAAGGACACGACAAGAAAATAAAAGGAAACCCGGCCGCCCATCCACTCACTACATGCTACATGCTATACCACAGACAAGACAAAGAAACAGACAGTCAGACAGACCCACCGACCGACCGACCCAGGGCACCCGATGCAGGTAGGTATCTACGACTAAAGCCACAGCCAATGCACGCCCAAAAGAACCTCCCTCCCTCCCTCCCTCCTCGCCTGCCAACACAATTAACCAACAGCCAACCAGACACCGAGTGAGTCGCACAAAGGGCCCCACGGAAAAAAGAGCTCGTGGTCTTAGTGGGGCGGCTCACTCGCGCATCTCACTCACCCACACCTACGCCTACACCTACATGGCACCCCGGCCGCCCATTCGGTCGGTCGGTCGGTCATCGATCTCCTGCCCTGTCTGTCGTCTCATCGCAGTACACGGACACATCACGGCACGCACACGGCATGCACACGTCGATCCGCATGAACACCTGGCCACGCATCATCATGTTTGCATCTATGTCACCGGTCATCGACGATGGACAGTGTCGGAAAAAAGGATCTCGTCCGTCCGTCCGTCCGCCAGTTCGCTCCTCTCCTTCATGTGTGTCTGACTGACACAGGCGACCGAACAGCGACGAGAAAAATACGCAACACCGACACAGTGGATGGACACAGGAAGTGAGTGGATGGATGATCAACACAATGAATGGATCGATGGATGCACAGGCAGGCACAGAGAAACAAAGAAAATGCACTCCGCTCCATCAGGCATTCACTCACTCACTCATTCACAAGCACGTGAATTACACAAACACACACACATGGGTGGACGGATGGATGGATCATCACTCTCTCATGGCATCTCGCGACTTGCTGCATCTTGAGAGGCATTTGTCCGGTGTCTCGGCCTCGATGACGCCAGGCCGAGAGCTTACGACACATTGACGAGCGTAAACCTCAGCCTGACGGCTTCGAGGAGCAGACGCCAGACAGTTGCCGTGAAGATGCAGGCAGCCACTGTATGTATTGCGCATGTCACGCATCAATCCATCGCCCGCCCGCCCCGCCTGCACGCCATGTTGGTTGGCTAGACATACGCCAAAAACGAACGGATGGATGAGTGAGTGAATGAATGAACCAACCAACCAACCAGTAGCCATAAAAACCCCACACACCCCATAAACGCACTCAGAGAGACACACAGAAACGATAATAGATACAACACAGAAACAAACGATATGCGACACACATGCAGGCGGGCAATCGACGAATGTATGCATGTGTCTGGGCCCAGACGCAGCCATCCCGACTGTCTCACTCTCACCCTCTCCCCTCCCTTAATCCCTCTCCAGTTGCTTGCTGCGATGGCTGCTGCTACTCCACTGCACAACGAACGTGGGAACCACACCATACAATGAAAATAGTGCGATCCATCCATCCATCTCTCCCTCCCTCCATCCATCCACACTCACGCAACACACACCTGCCTGCGATCGACGACATATCATAAATACGGGATGCGATAGACAAGACGGACACCACACACACACACACACACACACATGGACGGATAGATCAGTGCTGCTGTGGTGTGGTGTGGTGTGGTGTGTGGTCTGTCTAGGCGTCGCTGTCGGAGTTCCTGGGCGAGGGCGGCTGGGACATGATCTCCCGCGCGTCGCCCAAGACGTTGTCAATGCGATACAGCTGCTGAGCCTGAAAGGCACCACAAGACAAGACACACACAGTGTTCATTGACGCATCTATCTATCGGTCCCTCCCATTGGGCAGGCACCCTCTCACCTGCTCGAAGTAGACATTGGCGCAGGCCGCCCTAACGGCCGCCCTGGGTGCCCATGCAAACGGCTTGACGTCGAGCTGCATCACAAACACCACGTCGATCGTCCCGTCGCAGCTCTGGCTGATCACATGGCCCCCTTGCTGCAAATCACACACACACAATGGTGGATGGATGGATGGAGGCATGTGTCTCTGTTATCTGTGTTGTGTGTGTGTTGTGTGACTGACCAGGATTTCGGCTCTGACGGCCTTCTCTTTCTTGGTGACGAGGAGGTCGTCGGGGATGTGCTGCTTGAGGTCCACGGCAGCAACCACACACTGATGCGGTGACAGCTGCACAATCACACACACACATACAGCAAATGGTGAATGGGTGTCTCGTCTCATGGATGGCTGAGTGTGTGTGCGGGCGGACCATCTCGGCGTGAGTGATGTGGCAGAGCACACGCCGGGAGTCGCTCGGGATCGAACTCTTGTAGATCTACACATACAGGTCACACCACACACACACACACATCCATCCATCCAACACACGCTCCTGTCTGTCTGTGTGTCTTGTCTTCTTTCTGACCTGGTATGTGAGGAAGGTCTCGTCGGCGACTTGTGCGACGTGCTGGCTGGCCTCGTAAAGCCAGAACTCATACTGGGCCCGCCAGACGCTATTTCTGTCGAGGATGACCTCCTTGACCTCGTGGATGTCCAGCCCGGGCGACCGCATCGTGTACCGGCCGCGGATCACGGGGTCCTTGCTATCCGGCAACGTCTTGAGCTCCAGCTGACACACATACAAACAGACAAACATGAGCAATTGCACACAAATGGATGGATGGATGAGTGTGTGTGTGGTGGGGGGCAGGGGTGCTCTGGGATATGTGCTAACCACGACGCCATTCTTCTCGGATTGAAACTTCCACTCGCTCACAGGCGACTGCGCCATCTGCACCAGCTTATGGACCGCCTCCAACGACTGCACGGACCCACACAGATACATCAGACACTGGTGCGCTCTCCCTCTCTCCCTCCCTCCCTCGCCCCTCCCTCTCTCTCTCTCTCTCTCTGTGTGTGTGTCTCTCTGTCTGTCTGCGTGTGTGTACCATGTTGTGCACTTTGACTGCAGGAATGGTGCATCCCTTCTCGCTCTCCCACCCCGGCCGTCGAAGGTCGGTGCCGCGGACGGGCCAGCAGGCCGGCCAGGTGACCATCTGGGGGTAGGGCGAGGGCATCGACACCTGGCTCACGGGCGACACCTCGCGCTCGGCCTCCTTTGTGGGGGGTATCGACTGCTTGCGCGTCAGGCGGCGGGAGAAGTTGCTCAGCTGCCGGGACAGCTTCCGTGCGAACGAGTTGCGTCGCGCCATGCTGTGCTCGCGCTCGAGGGGTGAGAGGGGCGACATGGGGTGGCTCGTCTGCTGGGTCGACTGCCGGGTGAGCCGCCCCGTCTCGCTCCGCAGGAAGATCTCCTCCTTGACCACCGCTTCCGTGCTCTGAACAAATGACGCACACGACAATACTCATTTGTTCTCCCTTCGCCCCCCTTTGGTCTTCTTACGGCTCTGATGCGCTTCTTGATGGCCTTGAGGCTCGACGTCTGTCGTGAGAGGCCGCCCATGGGGCTGGCCATTGCGGCCGGGCCAGTGGCCATGTCATGGGTGACGATCGCCTCGGGCTCCACAGCGGGTGCCGCTCTGCTCCCGTTCATGAGCTCGAGACGCCTGTCGAGGAACAGCCCGCCACCGGCCTTGTTGTGGGCGGCCCCCAGGTCCCTCTCGCCGGTCTTCATGGTGCGGAAGCGGGGGATCTTGCCGGCGTAGAATGGGGTGCGCTGGTCGGGCAGGGCGGGGAAGCAGTCGTGGTAGATCTCACCACCCAGCACGTAGAAGCTGCCCAGCACCGGGGTGGAGCCCTCCTCCACCTCGCTCACGGCCGTCTGGAAGGTCTGGAAGCCCCGGTCCAGCTTCGCGTGGGCGCTGGTGGCGCCTCGCGAGACCACCTGCACTCCCGCCCCGTTGTTGCCTGCTGTCGAGTTGGCCGACATCCACACAGACTGGTTGTCCGTGTCTTGGGCGGTGGCGGCGGTCAGGCGTTTGCCGCATCGGGTGCCTGGTGAGGGCTCCCTCATGGTCTTGGTGTGCGGGGGCGCGAGGGCGAAGCTCACGAGCTGCCGCGTGTTGAAGGCGTTGACCGTGTCGAAGACGTTGGCCACCCCCGAGTTGAAGATGGACGACGTGTCGGAGACGCCACTCTTGGTGAAGGGCGCCATCTGGTGCACTGTGGTGGCGGGGCCGCGGTTGGTAGATTCGTGTGGCTTAAACTCCTTGACGGTGTTGCTGTCGATGGGGCTTTCCTCGATGGGCGACAGACGGTTGCCGTCGGTGTGGTAGTAGCTGCTGTTGCCGGCCTCGACCGGGGAGGCCTCTCTGTCGAGAGCGTCCTGAATGCTGAGCGAGGTGGGCACGCCCTTGAGAGTGGTCTCGAGGTTGTCCAGGGGGCCAAAGAACGTCAGGATGACCGGCAAGATGATCAGGCCGTGCAGGAAGCCGAAACACAGCACCTGCAGGCACACAGACACACAGACAGGGAGGAGGGTGTTGTGTGCGTGCGTGTTGGTATGCGTGTGTGTGTGTCAATGGCGTACGAGTGTCATCATTCTGAAGAAGACGACGAATATGAACGAGTCGACTGTGACGATGAGGACGATGGCGAGGAAGGTCGAGATGGCGCCGTGGAAAATGGCGTTGCCCATCAACACCAGCGTCTCGTTCGCCCTGCACACATCAACAAACCACACACACCACACACACGGCCAATTGATGGATGAATGGATGGATGGATGGATGGCTGCCTCCTCACCTGTGATTCTTGGTGGGCCCCGTCGCGTGTGCGAATGTGTGACACACGTGGGTGGTGTAGTCGACCGAGAAACCTGCAATCGCACACACACACACACACATGACGCTCCTGCCTCCCTCCCCCTCTGTGTGTTCGTTGAGGCGTTTGTGGGTGTGTGGGTGTTTCGTAATACCGATTGAGATGATGAGGTTGACCATGGTGAGCATGTTGAGGTCGAGGCCCCAGAATTTCATGAAGGCGAACAGGCCCACGTCGATACTCAGTATCATCAAGATGACCAACACCCAACACTGCCAGTGGTGCATTAGGAAGATCGACACCTACACACACAAACACACACACACAAACCAGCCACACACATGAGACTCTCTCTCTCTCTCTCTCTCTGTGTGTGTGTGTGTGTGTGGTGCTCTCACAATGAGTACGGCCAGCAGTGCCCATCCCATGTTTTGGAAGGTGTCGAACAGGATGGTGGCGTCGCTCTCGTAGTAGATGAAGTACTCGCCAAACGCCTGACACTTTATCGCCCCCGCCTTCGCCTCAGACGCCTTGCGGCAGTCGTCGCGCGACCCCTCCATGAGCTTCAGACCGTTGACCCCCGACTTGGCGAAGAACGTCATGCGATAGCTCTCAATCGTCTCTGAGAGATAAACGGATGGATAAGGCATGCATGTGACGTGAAGCGGGATGCTTGCAAGCTTACGGTTGTCGCCTGAGAACTTAAACTCGGTGGAGAGGTAGCGACCTGTTCCTCCTAGGAATCTCTTCAGGCTGCACACACGCACACACGCACGGTCGCGTGGGCAATTTGTGTGGTATGTCCCTCGTCTCGTCTCTCTCGCCAGAGTGTCTGTGTAAGCTTACTCGGTCATGAAGAGCGTCGGGTCGTTGGTGTAGTTGGCAAGGTTTGGATTCTTTGTTCCGAACGGTCCCCCCTGTTCCTCGAAGATGCGGAGTGGGTCGAGCATGTTGTTGGGGCCCTTGGAGACGTAGTCACTCTCATTGATACGCTGCACAAGCTGCTTGTAGTTCTCCTGTTGACACAGACACACACACACACACATCGATACTTACGGTTGTGTGTGGTGTGGTGTGGACTGACCCTGGCCTCGTTTCTCCACCACTCATGCGGTTCCGGGAAGATGACCATGACCTGCTCGCCGTACGTGTCGAACCGATCCAACAACTCATCGTAGAACTCCTGCACTCATGCATATTTACATGAGGCAATTCTGTTGCGGCGTGTGCGTCGCTCTCGTTGTCGGTCAGGTACTCACCCGGTAGTAGGACTGGAACGGCGTGAGTTCGAGGAGGTTGAGGCCCATGGTCACGTTGGAGTCGCCCCAGCCACTTATGGCAAGGTATCCAAACCACATCAGCACCACCAGCACCTGCACAACACACACACACACACACACACATCATGAGCTCCCCTCCCTCTCCCCCTCCCTCCCTGGTTGTCTGGCTGACCTTGAAGGCGGGCACGGTGATGAGCCGCCCCCACACACTGCGGAAGAACTTGCGCGACCACCGCCCGACGTTGCCCTTAGGCTCCTCAAACTCAAAGTACTTGGTCACATTGGGGTCTTCCTCCCACCACAGCTTGAACGGCAGCCGCTGGCCGCCCTTGCCGTCCGACACATCGCGGCTGCCCCTCGGCACGCGCCGGGCGGGGTTGCTGGGGTCCTCCAGGTGCGTGTGGAACCACCACTCCCAGCACGTCTCCTCGTGCACCTCCCCCTCCCTCGGCCGACGGCGGCGGATGTTCTTCTCCTGGTCCCGCAGCTGGTGTGCCACGAGCTGGAAGGTGCTCATCTCCTTGCGAGTGGGGTACCGCTTGACGCCGGCCGGCTGCCAGCTGGCCGATCGCCTGACGGGATGCATTGGCTGGGTGAAGCTGGCCTTCTCGTCGTTGACGAAGGTGAGCGCCACCTCACCCGCCCCGGCCTCTGTGGATGTCTGGGAGGTGCGCCGGCTCGAGGAGCTGCTGCCGTGGCCGGTGCTGCTGGTGCGGTGCGTGTCTGCACGTGTGCTGTCGTCGCGCGTGGACTTGCGTGAGAAGCATCTGAGGCCGCAGCCGTCGAAGTAGGTGGCGAGGAAGAAGGTCTGGGGCGGCTGGGTGGCCTCGCGGCGGCAATCCAGACACAGGATGGCCACGAAAAATGTCAGCGTCAGCACGTAACCCTGGTGACACACACACGCAACACGACGACCAGCCAATCAGTGCTGCGATGCACTGGTGTGTGAGTGTGTGTGTTTGCACCCACCATGGCGAGCGCAACGGCAGTGATGATGCAGAAGTTGACGATGGCGTAGTAGGGGCTGGCCGCGCCGACACCGAAAGCGATCAGGTTGGTCAGAGTGGTGATCGTGATCGAGATACCTACACACCACACACACAGCTCTCACACCCGCCATCACGTCACCCCGTGTGTGTGGGAGTCTGAGTGCCATACTTACCGCAGTCCTTCATGGCGAGTTGGCACCTCTCTCTGGGTGAGGATGACTGGAATGCGAGTGCGTAGCTGTTCATGATGACGAACATGTCGTCCACCCCCACACCCAGCACCAGGAATGGCGTCGCCTCGGCCGGCGGCACGTGCTTCATCCCACACGCGTAGCACAGACCGGACCCCAGCAAAAAACCCAACAGAGCCGCAAGGCAGCCCATCAGGGCCGGAAACGTCCTGCAGACAGCCAGACACACAACACCAAACATACGGCAGGGAAGGATTGTGTGTGTGTGTGCGTGTCCTCGTCTCACTTGGTCTTGGATTGGTCGCATGAGAAGTTGGCCACGGCGGCGTAGCAGAAGACAATCACTCCGGCCAGGAAGAGGCGGATAAGCTCCGCAAAGCCGAGTGTCGTGCTGGCCTTCAGCTCGTCATCTGCACCACCAAGCCACACAGACACAGAGAGGGAGGGAAAGAGAGAGAGAGGCTGTCCGTCACTGTCCCTCCCTCCCTCTTCATGTGTGGTTGAGAGCTTGCCGTGCGGACCGACCGATGGATCGTCGTGCGTTTGCGTAGATGGAGACATTGTGTTTCTTGAATTCGTCCTTCCAATGATGGTGGGCCTCGTCGAGGAACTCCTGCTCCCACGCCATTGACGCTGCGCGCTTCTCGGATGACATGTCGGAGGTGTCGTCTCGCAGCGACCAACGAAACAACATCGCTGCGATCACACACACACACACATACACAGGGTGACGCTGTGACGTCATAGGATTGTGTCGGTGTGTCGGCCGGCTAATGCATACCTGATACGTTGTCGATTGTTGTCCCGTTGTTGTCGGTGCCACGGGGTTTGAGGAAGACGTCAACGGGCCAGTTGATGCCCTGCTGCAATACGTATTTATCATGGTTGGGCCAGTCGAGGGGGCGCTCCTCGGCGGTCTTGTTCGCCCAGCGGCCATTGTACATACGCAGCACGTTCTCCATCGTACACCCGTCAGTACCGTCTGTATCAATCAATGGACACACAGGGTGGCTGGGTGGGTGGGTGGGTGGGTGTCTGTTGGAGCGTTGGATGACGATGGATGGCCTCACTCACTCCCACACCCATCCATCCAATCACGTACCCTTGACGCAGACTTCATCGAAGGGGTATTCCTTGCCGTTGACAGTGACATTGCGATTGTTGAGCCCCTCCACCATTTGGTTGGCCCTGTACAGGACGTCCTCGTCCAGCAGGTTCTTGCCATCCTCCCCCACAAACAGCAGGAACGTCACACGCGGCCAGTCGCCATACCTCTCCTGGATCAAGGCCAGGTCCTGATAATAGACGTCCGTCAATCAACAGACACAACCCAACACAAATCGCACACGTGAGACCACATCTGTGCCCGCCAGTCGCGTGTGCGTGTGTGATGGTTACGCTCATGGCGTCTGATGTGGGTTTGGCGTAGAGTGTCCGGGGGTTGGCCTCCGCCTCGCGCAAGATCCACGCAGACCCCATGGCTATCGACACTATCGCGGGAATCCATATGAACTGCCAACACAGTCACACAACCACAAGACACGATGGCAGAACCGCTGTGAGGTGAGGACCTCCCTCTCTGTCTGTGTCTATGTGTGTGTGTGTGTGTGTGTGTGTGTGTGTGAATGACTTTGCTTACCCAACAGGGGTGGTCGTACACGAAGCCCGTGTACCTCTCGAAGGCCGAGTCGATGCTCTCGGTGAGCTTGTGCTTGAAGTTGGTCACGGCCTTGCTCCACTCCTCGAACCAGGAGCACCCCATCGCGACAGACAGACGGCGGGCGATGTTGCGATAACAATCAAATCAGCTGAGTGATGCGATGACCGAGTGACGCGCTGGCGGGCGAAACCGAGTCCCTCTCGTGCGATCAGGTGTGAGTACTTGTCAGACGGAAGACCAGATCTGACGGGAGATCACCCTCATGCCTCTCTCCAAGACATGTGCTGCGGCAAACGGGTCAACAAAACTTCCTTTCCAATGTGCGGAGCGATCTGCTGTCCGGCGCGGCTTGTGTGCTCGCTCCGTGCGCCTCACGCTTCACGCCTTCTTCAAAATGCCGCCGATCGTCTTCTCTCAACCCTAAACCCTAATTGAGCTCGCAAAGATGGCTAAGCTCGCAGACGCGAGAAGGGACCAAAACCGTGCCGAAGGGTCTGGTAGGCCTTGCGCGATCAGCGTTTGGCTTTGTCTGATCAGAGGAATCCGAAGAAGTGGATGACGACGGGTCTCCGGAAATGATGCCTTCTCGCAGTTTGCCCATCGCGCCGCCGGCCGGGGAGCTGATCTCGGAGGCCGCGGCGAGCAGCTGCACCATCCTGCTACTGGACGCGCCGAAGGACATCGATGTGGGCATCGACTACCACTTCTGGAAGATCGGTCCGAGGTTCATGGGCATCAAGCTCATCCCGCCTGGGGCGCACTACATCTACTGGAGTCCGCCGGGCGAGGAGGGCGATACCAGACTGGGATACTTCCTCTACCTCAAACCCGCGCAGGTCACATGACGACCATCTGGACAAACAGGCAGAGAGGCAGACAGACAGACAGACAGACATTCATTCACTCACTCGTGTGGCTGTGCAGGTGGTTGTTCGTCGGTGGAACGCAGAGGCGGAGGTGTTTGACGTCGTCTCGGAAGATGTATGTATGCAGGAGGGACAAATAGCGAGAGGGAATGGCGCACGTCGCGATGTGTGGGATATCGTCGTTCGCTCGCCGTGTGTGTATGTGTATGTGTGTGTGTGTATGTGTATGGTTCAGGAGGAGACTCGTTACGGCGATGGCGTGTCCAACCTGCACTTTGAGCAGAATCTGGGCCCCTATCCGCTGGAGCTGGCCTCAGACTGGTCAGAGCTGTCCAGCCACATCACACAAACCATCATCGACAAAGTCGAGGTCAGCCAACACCATCCGCATCATCCCTTAGACATGTATTATGTGTGTGTGATCAGCCTGTTGGTCACCGCATTGCCTCACGCGGCAAGGAATACGACGCTGAGGACAAGAGGAGGATGGAGCGAGCCACCGGCCAGGAGAGTGTGAGCCTCCCAGCACCCCCGCCCGCAAAGAGGAGAGGCGTCAGCTCATCCGCAGAGTCGGCCCCGCCAGCTGTGGCACAGGAGCCCTCAGAACCACCACAGCCAGCAGCAGAGGACGCCCCGACGGAGTCATTCGACAGTGAGTTTCCAAGTGCTGAGTGCTTCAGCTTGCTGTGCTGTATGTCATCTATGTGTGTTGCGCATGGGTCAGGTTCGTTCCGTGGCCGGGTGAGCAGCGGGACTGTCTTCTTCTCCGATATACCCAAGACGAGGATACCACCAGGTGGCTGGGCGGGCGGGAGGGTGGATGGATGGATGGATGGGAGAAAGTTCGACGCAGCAAGGAGAGGGTGGATGAGCCTCATTACTCACTAATTTGCTGTGCTGCTTGCGCTGTGCATGTCGTCAGGTTCGTCCCCCTCTGACGTGACGAGGCTGTCTCTCGATCGGTCCTCATGCCTGGAGAAGCTACTCACAGCTAACTACAGGAATGGTAGCGAAAGCACAGGCCATAGAAGAGCTGCAGTGAGGGATGCATGGTGTATGGTGCCCTTCAGACGATCGTGGCATCCTTGGAGAGCTGCAGTTCGCCTACATCGCCTTCTTGCTGGGACAGGCAAGGCTGATGGGTCGATGGATGGACACGAAAAGTGTGCTACGCTGACGGCTGTTTTGTGTGTTTGCTGGTTGCAGAACTTTGACGGCTTCGAGCAGTGGAAGGCCCTGGTGAGATGGCGAAACGGACGGCCACACATCCATCCATTGATGGCTCATCGGCATCCGAGTGTGTGTGGTGGCTGTCTTTCACTCCCTCAGGTGACGCTCTTGTGCAATTGTGAGGACTCGATAAGGGCCCACCCTGACCTGTACTGCGACTTCATCCGTACGCCATGCAGCCACACACAGCCAGCAGCACTCTGAGTCAAGGACACCGTCTGTGTTGTGCTTGCAGGTGTGTTGTACGCACAGCTGAAGCAGGCCCCTGACGACTTGTTCACCGACAGCCTCCTGCAAGGCAACTTCCTCACTTCTGGCCTATCGGTCAGCACAGCGCCTATAGTGTATAGAGGCCACGTCTGCCCGAATGTGTTATTGTCGTCGATGTGTTGTGCATGTGTGTGTGCAGAGTCTGTGTGAGCTGTGTACTGACGCGTCAGCGCCCCCCAAGCTGAGGAGAAGGGTCGACTATCTGCGGGATCTGATCCGCTCCAAGTTCAAGATGTCTCTCGAGGAGATTGAGGGCCTCGACGCCGACGCTCCCATAGTCGTTGACCTGCAGGAGGAGCAGAGAGCCATCGACAGGGCCAATGCTGAGGCAGCGGCTCGCCAACACCAGCAGCAACAACAGCAGCAGCCGTCTGTATCAGAGGCGGACATGATGAATGGTCCAGACCTCAACTCGACTATCGGCAGCGGCCTGAGCTCGGCCCCCGAAGACCCCATGGAGACATAGGGAGCACTGTGAGAATGCTGTGGCTGTGTGGGGGTACGGGGAGGGATGACTGATAAGGGAAGGGAACTTCATTGCCGATGGATGTTCTCTTTTTCTGTGCCGTCCACGACAGTAAAAGGCTTCATGGTTCTCCTGTCCAAACGTAAATCTCGCAGACCGAACTTTCGGAGCGCGCGTGCCTTTTGTCGCACAGTAGCCGGGTAGCGTGATGGATAGCGAGAGCGGCCGTCAGCGACCCCCCAAACGCAAAGCTGCCTTGGCGGCAGCAGCTGCATCCGCACGCCATCGCACGAAGCGCGAGTGTCTTGGTGATGATTATGATGATGATGAGATGCATGATGTCATGGCTGAGAGCAGCAGTCCATCGGAGGGGGTGTCGGACTGGGAGGAGGAGGTCATGACGCGGCGCAGCAAGGCGGCCGCGGCCAGCAAGAAGCAGCGGCGCGCCAACACAGCCAAGGGCAAGGCCGCGGTCAAGCCGGAGGCCCATCAGGAGGGGGAGGGGGGTGATCACAACGGGGTGAAGATGGAGGATGGGATGAAGGAGGAGGCGGAGGGGGAGGGGGCGGGAGGGGCTGCCGATGATGATATGGAGGTAGCGGGCCGCACGTGTGTACAAAGAGGACGGTCCACACAGAATGGATGGATGTATTTTGTTGTTGTGGTGTGTTTTGATGCATGCATCAGGATGCGGCGGCTGGTGTGGCGGCCAAGGGTCCTGGCGACATGCTGGCCGCGCTCGACGGCGTGGCTGATGCTCTCATACAGCAGTTCGTGTATGTCAAGCAGGCCAGGGCCAAGGTAAAAAGGTCAAGGGGAGGGAGGAGGGTGGAGAAGCCGCGGCATTCACGTGTCGTTGGCTTTGTTGTGTGCGCTGGTCTCTTCTCAGGCCCATTCTGTGTTGGCCGCGATGGATGCCCTCCCGCCTGCACACTCATACGGCGAGAATCTCCGCATACAGGTGACAGCACAAACCAATCCCACGTCCATTTTCCCCTCTTGTTGTGAGTCTGTCTGTCTGTCTGTGTCAGGCCGTTGAGCAACAGTGTCGTGGTCTGATATCCATGGGGTGTCGCGACACCGAGGCACAGCTGCACAGCACGGCCATCACTGCCAGGGGCCAGACGGAAGAGCTCGTCAAGAAGCTGGACATGATCCACAACCAGATGAACACTCTCAACCAAGACGAGAACGAGGTACGTGGAACATGCAACGCGCAAAGAGGGAGGGCAAGACGATACCGTTGTTGTGGCAATGTTGCCTTCCCTTTCCCTCTGTCAGGAGCATTCGTTTCTGCTGAATCTGCCTGAGTTCCTGTGGATGAGCGACGACGAGCGCATCGGCATCGGCGGCTTCCTGGGATTCATCTTCTGCATCGAGTCCCTCTCGTCCGTTAGCGCGCACTTCCACTCCCTCACCACCCAGCAGCCCGCCATGCACCCAACAGTCGAGCTCAACCGCAACCCCAAACCAGACACCGCCGCCAAATGGACAGGTAAGAAGAGAGGAACACACACGCAGGGTTTCTGAATCCATATCATCATATGATGGTTCTCCCTTCATGCTGTTCAGAGCTGCTATCGTCGTGCATGTATCTGCACATCAACAACCTCAAGGTGACCCCCTCCCTGGTGCGTCTGCTCGAGGCCATGGCAGCGACCCTCAGGGAGGTCCGCCTGCACGGAGCGGCCCCTAAAGGCCAAGGTGATACAGAGCGAGTGCGTGCCCAGGAGGTCACAAATGTCATCTCTCTTGTCTGTTGCCCGTGTGCATTCGTTCGTCCAGATGGCTGCCTTAGGAGGGACTGGGATGATGAGTTCGGAGGCGGCTTGTACCGTGAGCCCATCAAGATGCAGCCGCGGGGTGAGCCGCTGGTCTTCCCCCACCTGCGCAAGGCCTTCGTGCTCGGATCGTGGGGCCAAATCGCTCAGGTAACGAGAACTGCCACACACACTTCCCTTCGTCTCTTACACAAACGCACTCTCTCTCTCTCTCTCTGCATGTGTGTCTGTATGTGTGTGTGCCTTCAGGACCGTGATTACCAGTTGCCGGCGCTGACGGAATTGGGTGTGGTTGAGCTCGTGCACTACAGTTTCGCAGCTTCGGCGGCCCCTCGCGTTTGGGTGGAGCGGGCATCAGCCGGCCTCAGGTCGGTCGTCGTCGAGCGGCATGCCACCAAGAGGTACCTCAACGATGTCGGCGACCTCGTCAAGGGCACCATCTCAGGTCAGCCCCCTTGAACATGCACACGAAGGCCTTATAGGCTGTAATCGAAGGCATCCGTCCTGCGTGCGTACGTGTGTGTGTGTGTGTGTGTATGTGTATCAGCCTCGACTCTCACGAATGTTTCGGGCGTCGACTACGGCGGTGAGGATCGCTTCAGAGACCACGTTGTGGCTTTGCGCAACGTACAGATGACACTCCCCCGCCCAGCTGCCGGCCTCGTCGTCGACGACCGCCCTGTAGTCGCAGAAGTCGATATCGTTCGGGTACACATCAAAACACAAAACGAAGACAACATCACAACACATAAAAACAACACGTGTGTATCGCATTGGTGTGTCTCTGTGTGTATGTGGCGTCAGGGTCTGCACCAGTTTCGCACAACGTGCCTGGCCCCCAACGCCACCGAGACGTACGTGGGCGACCAGCGGCGAAGGTTTCCCACTCGCCGCTGGCAGATGCTCCTGCCCCCAGCGCCCGTCGAGCTGCGCCTCCCCCTCTCGGGCGCTGCGGCCGACCTGGCTCCGTGCCTCCCCACACTGGAGGTCCTCGCCGCACAGGCGAAGACCGTCATCCTCACCACACACGCAAGCGCAGCGGAGGAGAGCCATGCCGGAGTGGGCGCCTTCGTGTGCGGCAACCTAAAGGAGCTGACCATCCAGCGGGCACCCGACACCTTCACGCATCCACTCCCCCCCTACGTGGTCGCCACCCCTGCCGTCGCCTTCCCGGCCGTCGAGGCAGTCGTGGTCCAGGAGCAGGGGGCGGGGTTCTATGACGGGGGGGTGGGTAGCATCCTGCCAAAGCTGCCTTCTCTCGAGCGCGTCACCTTCAGTAGGACGGTGGCCGCCATCCCGCACACCAAGCTCTGTCTCATCCCTACGTGTGTCGGAGTTTTGGCCACGGACGGCAGGCCGCTCACGGTAGCCTTTCATGTGACGATAGGCAACCTGCAGAAGGCCAACTCGACCAGCCATTACATCAGCTGGTCGCTCTATGGTGGGGAGGGTGGGGAGGGGGCGGGGGCTGGGGCAGGCATAGAGAGGGAGAGAGGCCTCATGCAGAGTGGCCGAGTTAGCCGCATCGAGGTGGAGATCAGCATGACAAGTGGGGGAGGTCGGGCGTCAGGTCTGAGTGAGAGCAGGGCCAAGGAGATGCACCGCTCTTTTGCCGAGTGTGTCGCCGAGGCCTTTACCGCCAATTCATGTCTCGACTGTGTGGCTCTGACTGTTCGTCCGCCTCCCCGTTACAACCTGCTGCGTGTGTTGAGTGATGCATCCAAGGGTCGCTTCATTGTGTCGCCCCCTGACGGCGATGACAGCGATGCCTTTGAGGTGCGCCGCATCAAACACGAGCAAGAAGAATAAAAGGAGGGGGGGCCAAGAGAAAGAGAGCAAAGATAGGCTAGGCTCCACACACACACACACACACTCTCTCTCTCTCTCTCAAAATTCCATACACACAGAGTTTCTCGTTAGCTGGGTGGGCGGCCCTGTACAGTACAAGAGGGATAACGAGACGTACGGATGCAACGCAGTGGCTGGCTGGCTGGCTGCATGACTACTCGTGCGGCAGTTGATGGATGGATGGATGGATGGATGGGTTGATGGGAGGCGGCTGTGGTGTTTGTGTCTCTGTTCTAGTGCTACGCACAATAGAGACACAATCACGGCCACTCACTGCCTCGGTTCATGAGTGTGAATGTCTGTTTGGCTGTCTGTCTGTCTGTCTGTTTGGCTGTTTGTGCTGAGAGGATGGGACCGAAAATGATCGACTCCAACTTCAAGGCCGAAGTCACAGGACAAAGATGCGTCCACACACACATGTACATCGCCCCCCCCCCCCATGGATGGGCGGATAGCATCATCCACCCAGTTAGTGCATCCCAGCAAGTCGCCTCACAAACCTGGTCAATCGATTCATTCAGGTGCACCGTGTGTCGGTCTGTTAAGCGAGAGACATCACGTAAGGTCAATGCGGCTGAGCTGACACAGATGTCGATTCGCATCGATATCAGACAGATCAGCTCATCCCATCACGATCACAGCTCGAGCGAAGAGTGGCCACCTCTCGCATGAGATTCTCCTGGCCCTCCAGCAAGCATGCAGCTTGCCGCCATCCAGTCGATCAGCTGGTGGAAATCCTCCGGAACCGCTATTTTTGTTCCATGGAGAGTCTCCAGTGGGGGCTGCATGCATGCAGATCGTTACGCCCCCAGTCTCATCCGCACATCCTGTCCGGTGTGGACCTCTTGCCGCATTGTGGCAGTGGTTCTGGTGCTGGGGCTCTCACCAGCCGAGGTGCTCATCCCGCAAGTGGCTCATGCGTTTTCTCTTCGGTCTCTTGCAACGGGAAGGGCGGGCCTGAAGCGTTTCATGAAGCCAATGAGTACAAGGAAAGTGTGTGAACTTAAATTCGTCTATTGCCACGTGCTGACGGTCGATGCAGATGGCAATCCTCAGACGGAAGTGAGCACTTTTCTTCTTGCGCTCCATCGATGAAAGGGCGAGTTCACGGAAGACCCGTTCGTGTATTTGTGTTCAGGTGCCCGACGTCTACACGTTCTGGAAGAAGAAGAAGCAGAGGGACGCACTGAAGAAGCTTGACAGCCATGGCCAGTTTGCCGCCTCCACTGGGGAGAAGTACCAGATTAGGTGGGATTTGATGCCATTGGCACTATACATGTCTTGCTCCCGTGTTGAGACGCTGTACGGCACTGCGTGTGGGTATCTCAGATCTTCCGCCGGAGCGCACGGGGTTGTTGTCTTTGCCGACATCGATGAAGGTGGGGTTGTCTTTCTAAAGCGAGTGACTCAGCTGTGACTGCGTGTCTCAATTGTATGCAGCACACATCGACAAGCCCTTTGGCTTCCCCGAAGACAAGCTCAAGACCTCTCCCGGTGAGTGGGACAGTGAAGAGAGCAACGGATGTGCCGACAAATGGATGAGACACAAAATTCAATGACTGTATGTCTCACTCTGATGCAGACGAGAAAGTCAAGCTGCTGCCTGTGGTCGTGAAGCTGTCCAAGCATGAATACCAAAGCGGAGTCCAGGAGTTGGAGCTGGCTAAGGAAAAGACGGCTTACAAGGACCTGTGGCAGACGGCTCAAGCAGAGCGCATCCTCGATGCCATCCCCCGAATCCCTCACTTCTACGAGCCGAAGAGTGCAAAGGGCGCTAAGGAGTACCTGATCATCGACGAGATGGCCGGTGTGCCAGTGGGCGAGGTGCTGGACATGATGCAAGACTTTGTCATCAACAAAAAGGCTGGGATCGACCCAAACGCCACAGTGTCGGTCAAAGGGCGCGTGTCGCTTGTCGGAGACGAAGGCAGAGACCTCTCGTCAGTCGAGATGCCGTTTTGGCGCTTCCTGATGCTGCTTCTGCTCGAGGGCGTCTATCACATGCATGGACACGGCATGCACCACTGCGACATGAACGAGTAAGTTAACGCACCAGTGGGACACACACATACCATTTGTACTATGGACGCATCCATGGGAACACACAGCGGCAACAT
Source organism: Vitrella brassicaformis (assembly GCA_001179505.1). NCBI lineage: Eukaryota > Vitrellaceae > Vitrella > Vitrella brassicaformis. The sequence continues at coordinate 214,826 of CDMY01000802.1, read as the reverse complement.
CCTCCTTCCGCTCCAAAAAGAGGCCATCGACGAGCCATTCGGCTTCCAGATCCCCGGCAAGGTAAACGAGGTGACATACATCTCGGCAGTCAGCTCTCTCTTTTTGTGCAGGATGGGGCCATGGTGTCCACTGAGATATCAGCTCACAATCTGCAATTGATCGACATCTCGAGGATGATCACCACCAAGCCCGAAAAGTTCGGGCCGTGCCTGCCCCTCTTCCAGCCCGACATAGCCAGACTTGGCTGTATGCTCTACTGGATTGTACATGTAACCCTCGCGCAGACCCCCGGCCACCAGAAGGCTCTCGAGATGCTGTCGGCACTGCTGGACCCCGCCAAATCTTGCCTCGTGAACTCTCGAGAGCTCAAACGCAACGAGCTCATCCAGTGCCTGACAGACGATCGGCTTCCTGCCGGCACAGGTATGTCATGCGAGTCGTTTGCTGTCGTCGCCCGACACGGAATGTACATTCTTCCCTGTCATGAATGTATGCAGAGGCCGAGGGGCGCCGCCAGCTCCTCATCGCTGGCCTGCGCTCGCCATACTTAATCGCGAAGACCTTCGATCTGGGCGGGAAGCAACGGGACGTCGACCTGCGCGGAGGACTCATGGAAAGACCATGGGATGCACGCGGGCATGTGACGCCGAAGTACGAGAAGCTGATCGGCTGGATGCAGGCGAGCTGCTCACGGAGGGGCGAGGACGACCTGATGCGAGAGATAGCCTCTCTGGCACTCGATGCAAAGTAAAAAACATCATTCTTTGCGACGCGGCTTTAAGTTTGCGTTACAGCAAAGGAAACAATTGCAGGCGCGTCCAGCAGTGATCGCAATGGACGCGTCGTCTCGTCATGATAGAATGGACATGTCAGCTCAGCGAGTGGGCGTACCCGCATTGACCTTACGTGATGTCTCTTGTTTGACAGACTAACAAACCTGGATACCTGGATGAATCGAAAGGGTTTATGAGGCTTGCGGCGGTCTTTCGCGTCTCGTGAACCAGTCAGGGCGCATGTATGTCAAAATCACAACTGCATGTTCCACGCGTGTGTGGCCACACCAACCCGAGTCTCAGGATCCTTGGACGCCTTTGCATCTCGGGCAATTCGGTGTGTGTTCCTGCATGCCATTCAAAGCGGGCGACAAACCGCGAGCGAAAGGGAAAAAGAAGATTGAAGAAGTGGATGTGGTTGAGGGTAGGGTGCGGGGCATGTGGCGGAACAAACAGCGCGAAAGCAATAGAAGCAATCCCCTCACGAATCCCCCCGCGATCGGAACAAAGCTTGCAGACTCTGTCACCCCGAAAGAGGGTTCCGCGTAGAAGTGAAGAAGCCTTGTGAGCTCTCCCTTGTGAACTCTGTTAGCTCTCTTAGCTCTGGGGGCTCTGCCTTGTGAGATCTTCATCTGCTGCGTGCAGTCTATCACAAGGCCAATCAATCAATAGCAGGTGCAGGCCCACGCATCGCCCAGCCACCCATCTGTCTATTCATCCACGTGTGTGTCGGTGTGTTGTGTTTGATGCCTGCAGGGTCGCTGCTGTCCAAGCCGTCCGTCAGAGTATATCCCGGATGCAGGTGTTTCGATGCCCTACTCGACTGCTCATCCGTCCCGGGATCCTGCACGGCGCGCTCACGAGCCTGCTGAACGAGCTTCCCACTGGCAGAGTTCTCCTCGTGACAGATCAGGGGCTGCGCTCGTCGCGATGGTGCCACACGGCCATGGATGCCATACGCACAGCGGCAGGCGCACCTCGGGAGCTGTCTGTTTTCGACTCTATCGAGGTGAATCCGAGGCTTTCCACCGCACGCAAGATCGGGGAGATGGCTGTGTCGGAGGGCGCTTCTGCTGTGGTGGCTCTGGGAGGTGGATCAGCCATCGATGCTGGAAAGGCCGGGGCGATGCTTGCAACTAATATGAGCAGTGAGAGCGCGGACGATGCGCTGCTAAGGTTTGTCGGGCGGAACAAGTTTGTACATCGGCCGCTGCACTTTGTGGCTATCCCCACAACATGCGGGACAGGCAGCGAGTGCACGTGGGTGAGCGTGCTCAGCCATCCCAAGACGAGGCGAAAAGGTCAGCACCACCTGCACACTGGATGGATGGACTTCGGCACACACGCGTGTGTCTGTGCGTGTCATGTGTGCCGTCCGTCAGTGTCGATCAAGGGTGATGGCATGTATCCTTATGCGGCCATTGTGGATGCCGAGCTGCTGACCACATTACCAGTCCACCTGATTGCCCAGACAGGTGAGTGAACCCTCCGTCGTGTGTGGCTCATCAGTTACTTGAGCCTCTTTCCATCCCTGTTTGCCGTGTGTGTTGTGTGCAGCATTCGATGCGCTCACACACGCCATGGAGGCTTTCACCGGCCTTCCCGCCAACCCAGTGTCAGACGCATTGGCCATCAGGTAACTCACCCACATCAATCACGAATGGTCGTTCGTCATTGTCTCTGTTTATGTGTGCAGGTCCATCCAGCTGATCCTGGTCCACCTTCCTGCAGCTGTGGCTGCCACGTCCGCCCCTCCCTCTGAGCCGCTCGAGGAAGGTGCCATTCTCTATCCATTCAAGGCTCTCGCTGAGGCGTCCACGATGGCCGGTCTTGCGTTCAGCAACTCTGACGTAGGCGGCGTCCACTGCCTGTCGGAGAGTATTGGCGGCGCATACGACGTGCCGCACGGTCTGGCGAATGCCACCCTGCTGGTACCCTACTTCAGTTCGTGCCTTCGGCGGGCTGTTGAGGGAGAGGGTGAGGGCGGCCGCGGCACACGGCTAGAGGAGAGGCTCTTTGAGATCGCTTCTGCAGCTCTCACGGCCGTCAAGGAGGCCAACAGCGGGAGAAACACCAACACAGAAGGTACGAAACCAACACAAAATATCCATGTCTGTCCACCCACCCACCCACCCACCCATACACGAGTCTGCTTCCATTCAGATGAGTCGTGGTATGGCCATCTGCGTGACCACGTTGACAAGAGCACCGAGCTGCCGGCCACCGAGTGGCTGCTGTGGTCCATCCGGGACATCCAGCAGCGGGTAGGCGGCATCCCTGAGCGCTTCGACACTGCATCATTCAACCAACCCTTTGACATGGAATGGGTGGCGAGAGAAGCGGTGCTGAACAATTCCAACCCGTCATGTCCGCTTGAGATGACTGAGAGAGACTATGAGGCAGTGATGAGTGAGGTCACATGACAGGATGCATGTGCACGCGACGTACTCGAGTGGATTTATCATGGATGTTGCCTTGTGCATATGGGTGGAAGCTGTTGGTTCTGTGCCACATAAAATGCTCAGGAAGGAACAGCATGACGAGGAGGATGAGATCTATTCAAATCCTCTGTCGAGAATCCGCGGGCCCCAGAGACGGGCCCCATTTTCAAAGCGCGTTTTTCTTGTTTTTCTCGCGTTTGTCATTAAGGAGGCGAGGAGAACCGCGTGGGAGAGGCCTCTCCCATTTCAGAGCAAGCAGCTGGAGGCCGTGCACATGGCCGTCGCCGGCAACCCCCACAGCGGCGTCACGAGGAGGACCTCTATGTGGAGATGAAGAAGTGCGAAGGCGTTAACCTCATGACCTTCCTGGAGTCCCAACGGAGTGCCACAAGACGAGACCATCAAAGCGGAGAATTGCATTTTTCAAGATGACGAGAGCGTCCTGAAGCTTATCGATTTTGATCTGGCTGTGCTAAAGACAGAGTACAATAGCGACGACGATGGGGGATTCTGCCGAGGAAGGATGGCGGTGCAAAAAGAAAGAGGAGGCCTGCGGAGAGCAGACAGTCAGGTGCCCTTCTCAGAGTTCAAGGAAGGTAAGCCGGGGCCTCATCGCTTCTTTCTGCACCGATGTTTGTGCGTGTGTGTGTGTGTGGTTTTGTTTCTGTGCAGTACAACCACTAAAAACCACTAAAGAAGAACACGAAGGGCCAGCGGGCCAACAAGAGGGGGGGTAAGCGATACAAAGCCGACGTCATGTTCCATTCCATTGATGCACGCACAGGGCACCGGGCGGCCGGCTGCCACGGCCTGAGGAGTTCTTGGAAGCATTCGGGGAGAACATCAAGAAACAGAAGGGAGAAAAGGTGAACTCGGACCGGCTCAAGACGCAACTGGCGGGCCAGGCCCGGATGTGGGACAGCCAGGGAAAAGAAGGAAGCCTCCGTAAGCGACCGTGCATGGTTGGCTTTGCTTGTCTGCACCCGCTTTGCCTTCAGAGCCCTCGGAGACAACGACTTCATTGATTGAACGCCTCGTGGCGAAATTCTGCCCCGAGAAGAAGGTAAGCGCTTCACCGCTTATCCACCGGTGATTCACAGGACTTCTCCGTTTCCTTTCCCACTTCTCTTTGCTTCAGGAAGAGAAAAAATGAATCTCACCTGACACTATCAATGAAAAAATGATTTGAGGCCTTCGTCGATAAGCAGCCATTCATTGATGTAGCTCAACTTGCCCGGCTTCTGGAAGTGTCGCGTTGGCGACTTCTATACGCCGCCGCATGGCACCGAGTGCCAGATGTGCGGCCGACCTCGAGGTAGGCGCCTTGATTGTCTGTCACTGCACGTGATTGTGTCGTGCTGTGATTGATTTGTTTCGTTCCGCTCAGGCGAGGGCGAGGAGTGCGACGACGGTGAGTAGGGAGGAAGAAAACGACAGAAAGACGGTCTCCATTGTGCGTATGAGTGTGTGTGCGTATGCGTGTTTGCAGAGGGTGGGCCAGGACCGGCTGACCCACCCCAGCAGGGTATGAAAAGGCAGCATTCACGCGCCATCATGGTCCTGTATACATTCATTCTTTGTCTCACAGACCGGTCAGCTGATGTACACTTCGTCTTCGTTTCATGGCTGGGGTGTGCATGAAAGTATTTGTGGGCGTCTGCCATGATGTATGTGTTCAGGCGAGGCGCAGGGCGGCAAGAAGAAGAAAGGTGGGATACTGATGCGAAGCAAGACATGAGAATGCACCGCCCCTTCCTATTTCTTTGTCGCTAGGCAAGAGGGCCTGGTGCTCCTCCATTGGAGAGGTGCTCGAGGCCATCGGCCAGAGCCGCCTCCAGCAGCAGCAGGCCAAGGGCAAGACCACGCTGCTGCGGGGGTGGCTCCAATCGGAGTCTCAAGGGGAAAGAACGAAGTGGGCTAATCAGGGAAGCCACTCAACCTGCGTAAGAGGACAGACACGACATAAACGTCTTCATCGAGAATGTCATGTTTGTCCTGCTTAGCATACGGGAAGAAGTGGCCCCACCTCATGCAAGACAAGCTCAACAAATTCTGCGGCCCGCAGGTCACTCTGCATCACCACCAAAAAGTTCAAGTCGCTGCCTGTCGATGTGTCTGTCTGTCTGTCTGTCTCTCTCCAGCCATCAAGCCCTGACAGCAAGAAGAAGAAGGGCGCTTGTACAGGGGAGGCAGTGTGTTTGAAGGTAGGCAACGAGACTAGAAGCCGCGGCGCTTGTATATTTCCCTCTCCTTTCCAGGTGCGCAAAAGGGACATCCCAACGTCCCCACCAAAGCGTGTGTGTGGCCTCTATCTGTCTGCCCTTCAGTGACGACGAGATGGTTGAACCCCTGTACGAGCTTTCCGGGGTACGTGGGAGTATCGAGCTGCAGGAAAGAGAGTTAATCGTTGTGCATGTGACAGGTCTGTACGGGGGTGAGAGAGAGAATACACTCGCATATGCAAAGAGAATATCCTGTGGGTGTGCAGCGAGGGCTCCACAACTACGGTCAACGTCGGCAGGGGACTCCTCACCGAGAACGTCACCGAGAAGCCCCATGTCTCTCCTTTTGTTCAGGTGCACAAACCCAGAAACCTTGACTCACTCGTTGGACACACAGGTGGTGAGTGACTCGACACAGAGAGGGGGTGAGATAGTGAGACTGTGCCTGTCTTGTTCGTTTCTTCTCAGTGCCATGCTGAAGGACGTCCATACTATCATCGCCCAGAAGCCCCACAGCGGCGTCATCGGCTTGCTGGACCTGCTGGAGCACGAGAAGGACTTCTACGTCGTCATGGAGAAGTGCAAGATGGAGAAGTGCAAGGGCATCGACCTCCAGAGATCTTCCAGGTACATAGAATGCGGGTCTGTTCTCTGGAAGAGTCGATCTGATCAGACAGACAACTCTTCTGTCAGGGGGCCGAGTTCGCCGCTCGCGACGGGTGGACCGACGCCATAGATCTCGCCAGCCGCCTGTTGGCTTTGGATCCCCGTCTCCGCCCATTCGGTGAGTACGTCTGTGCCGATCTACATATCACTCACCACACATGCAGCGGAGGATGCACTGAAGCATCTATGGTTTGCGGCTGCGGGGCAGCAGCAACAGAAACAGCTGCATACGAGCATACTCCCTGTGCACGTTCAGCCTGGGAACCTGCAACCTCGCACGGCCGCCGCAGATATGCTCGGTAAATAAGGGACAAACACATGTACATGTCTCTCTCTCTCTCTCTCTCTGCGTATGTACACGTCCACATAGGCCTGGGGACGTTCTCCACCTGTGTGCATTCTGTGTGCAGCTGGTGCACAGAGATTTCAAGCCCGACAACCTACAAGCCCGACATGAATGGGATTATTTGTCCCGGCACCTCGTATTACATGGCACATAGAAGAGGCAAAGGCACAATCAAACAGACTGGCAAAGAGATACGTTCACGACGCAAACGCACTTTATGCTGCAGGCCCCCGAGTGCTATGCTCACGAGTACAGCAAGGCGTCTGACATGTTTGCCGTCGGTGTGATCCTGTGAGGAATGAGGTCGTATAAGAACTCCTCGTTTGGTTCCATTTTCGCACCTTCTTCCTTTCGCAGATTCACCATCATCTATGGGGAGTTTCCCTTTGACATCGGCAATGAGCTGCTATATTCGGAGAGGCGAAGAATACTGAAAAAGGTTGGACGAGTCGTCAGTCAGTTCTCGCTTTCAGGGGCCATACTTCGATCCCATGATCCAAGCAAAAGGCCAATGGGTCAGATACCGACGGCATCAGATTCCATCTTGTTTTGTCTTGTCTTGTCCTGTTGTGCGCAAACGCAGCCGACACAGCCCTGAATCATCCATGGTTCACAGGAAAGCCGCCACCCAAGATTGACACGATCGTGGCAGACAAGGTGAGCAGCGACGTCAACAAACCATTCATTATCCCCGCTCACTCAGTCGCTTAGTACTCTTGTGTCTCTTCTGCTGTTGGCCCTAGAGGGAGCAGGCAGCTCAGCCTGAGGCAACGATCGGGACTTTGAAGAAAAGGGCATGCAATCGACACCCAGTCTAGGGGAGCAATGCAAATCACACCATCGCCGTGTGTCATTGCTGTCGATTCAGGTTGAAACTCGGAAAACATGTACACAGTCAGGTGCCTTTCTCGGCTTTCAAGGAGGGTAAGCCGAGGCATCATCGCTTCTTTCTACACCGATGTTTTGTGTGTGTGTGTGTGCGTGTGTGTGTGTGTGTGTGTGCAGCACAACCACTCAAGAAAAACACGAAGGGCCAGCGGGCCAACAAGAGGGGGGGTAAGCGATACAAAGCCGACGTCATGTTCCATTCCATTGATGCACACACAGGGCACAGGGCGGCCGGCTGCCACGGCCTGAGGAGTTCTTGGAAGCATTCGGGGAGAACATCAAGAAACAGAAGGGAGAAAAGGTGAACTCGGACCGGCTCAAGACGCAACTGGCGGGCCAGGCGCGGATGTGGAACAGCCACGGGAAGGAGCGAAGCCTCCGTAAGCGACCGTGCATGGTTGGCTTTACTTGTCTGCACCCGCTTTGCCTTCAGAGCGTCCGGAGACAAGAAGTTACCTCATTGAACACCTAATTTTGCCCCGAGAAGAAGGTAAGCGCTCCGCTTCTCCACCAGTGATTCACAGGACTTCTCCGTTTCCTTTCTACTTCTCCTCGGTGCTCAGGTTGGCAAATGGCCAATCGTTGTCTACATTTTATATGTGACGGAGACATGAAGTGCAGACACATCGCCGTCACCCCGTGGTGTCTGGTCAGTGCAAGGAGGAAGGGAGGAATCGCGGCGTACATTTTATATTTGCCCGAGACGTGATTTGTATCCTCCGTGGTGACATTCGTGACGCATTCATGGACACGTGTCGGGGTTAGATCAATGGGATCCGTCGATCCACACGGAGTCAGCAAAATTCCCACACATGAAGGTCGGTGTATGCAGAACAGACGCAACACATACAGAGAGAGAAACTGCTAGCTACTTGCGCAATCCACTGCACAAACAAATACACCAATGGCCCCGCCTACGAAAAGCTAGTGGGAGCGAATACATATATACACACACACACACACACATATACGTTGGAGAGAAATACGAGACACACACTAGCGAGGGCACAAATGAATGATTGGCCGTCGAGGTAGGATGTTTCTGCGCATGCGCACGAGCAGAAGTACGGCGCACTCCTGACAAACCCACTAACAAGTAAGCACACCAAACCACTTCCCTGCCCCCCCTGCCTGTCTGCCTGTCTGCCTGTCTGCCGGCCGGTCAGTCGTCTCCCTCTCCGATTTCATATCTGAGGTACAGGACGCTCCTGGCGTTCCTGCCGCCGATGTTGCACGAGTAGTTGTATGCACAGTTCCCGCTGGACAAGATGCCGCGAACCACATGGTCACCCGACGTCAGATGGGCACTGCCACTGTTGCCAGCTGCACACACAGAACAGATGCAGCGGTGTCGGGGCTGAGTGTGTCGGTGATTTGTTTGGTTTGTGGCGTCCCTACGGTATGCGTCGCATAGTGTGGATGGGTATAGCTCGTTGCAGTTGCCGGGGAGGGCACACCCCTTGTGCACATACTGCGTGGGGTAGTTCTGCATATCTGAGTCACGTCACAACACACACACGTATGTGCGCACGGACCTGTGTGTGCCTTTCATTCAATGGCTGACAGACACTGACCAGCAGGGTATCCACCCAGGTCGGTGTTGAAGCTTCCCGACTTGCAGTTTTCAGGGTCAGCGATGCCGTAGAAACCCGTCTGCTGCCCCTCGTAGTTCTTCAGCTTCAGCACAGAGAAATCCATGCCCTACAAGCACCACATCACATGACATACACCCAGGAGCCTCTCCATCCATTTGTCGTGCGGCATCAATCCGCTCACCCCGCTGGTCGCTACGCTTGCGTCGTTGAACCAGGCCACGTCGACCATGGCGAACTCTATGTCGGCCTCGCCAAAGGGCTCCCGGTGGTGCATTGTGTCCATGCCCATAACAGCCTTGCCGAACTGACATAGCAAGACACGAAGGGAATGTGCAGATGAACCTGTGTGTGTGTGTGTGTGTGTTTGTGTCCAGTCAGTCACCTGCATGACGCCGAAGTCGCCCGTCACGCAGTGAGCAGCGGAGATGGCTGCATTCTCTGCACACACACACACACACACACTCACACACACACGGATTGGAAGGTGTGTCTGGGGATACTCGTACACCGACCTGATATCATCTGGCAGGTGCACCCCACATCAAAGTACCCCGTGGCGCTCGACGGGAAGCTCCGCGTGTCGTCCACCAGCTGCCGGTCGTCCTCCCCACAGCAGAACATACATTTCGGTTGCAGTGGGGGCCCAAAGACGCCCGGCTTCTCGCTCATCTGCTGATCCTCCTTGTTGTCACGAATCGACCGGCCCCCTTTCCCTGCTCGTCTCGTCTTGGCGTTGGCTGTGGTGCCGCGCAGGATGCCGGCCTTCTCGAGCTTCGCGTCGATTTCTTGCTCGGTCAGGGGGTGCTTCATGACGAACGTGTCACCGTTGGCGAGCAGGCGGACGAACTTGTAGGGCCTGTCATCCTTGGGGGCGGGGAAGGTGACGTTGGTTTTGCCGTTCTTGACGATCAGATCGTGGTCAAGATACGGCTTGGGCATGGCCGTCTTCCTACGCCACACACACACACACACACACCTGCATGGGTGTGCGTTCTTCCCCTGTCTGTCTGTCTGTCTGTCTACCAGGCTCACGTGATAGGTACGGCCTTCATTCTGCCGACATAGACGTATCCGCTCTTCTTAAACCGGTTAACGTGCTCGGGGGTAACCCTGTCGAGGCCTCCCATGGCCACGTGGCTGGGCGCGCTGAAGTCGCGCTTCTCTGATATGCTGTGCGCCTTCGGGTCAGTGGTGGGGCACGACCCGCGGTAACGGATGGACGTCCCCTGGCACAATGCCAAGCTGACACGCACCACAACGATACGATACGGAACAGTTTCTCGGTTCTGAGTTTCTCTCTCACCCACCATGGCCCGGCGTATGTGTTGAGGTCGCTGCCACAGACCCGTTTGTCCTTACTGAGGAGCCATCCGGCGGTGCCCTCCGGCCAGTCGTCCCGCTCCATCACCCACTTCCGGGTGGAAAACGTCTGGCAGTTGCACATGTGCTCCACATCGATCTTGGTTGCCGGATTCCATTTCCCGCACTCTCCCACAGCTGCCGACAGGAGAAGAAGGGCGAGAAGGCGGCAGCAGTAAGAGAGAAAGGCCCACATTCCCGCCACAACCAAATAGCGTTTCTGTACTATTATTTCTGCTCGTAAACGGACGCAGCGAATCCCGGTTGAGACGATGCGTCGACAGCCTCCCGAGCCCATATTGTCTGTCCTGCGGCTCTCCCCTGGCCCCTTGCCGCGCTCTCCCTCCTTCACCCTCTCCCTGCCTACGAATCGCATCAATGTGGGCAAGCAGAACTTCCAGTTCGACAGAATATACGAGCAGGACGCCAGGACCGACCAGATCTATGGGTGAGAAGAGAAGAGAGGAATGCAGCCCTTTTCTCCTCTCGTGGACGCGAGATCTCCCGTGTGGTTGTGTTGTGTGCAGCGATGTGGTCCATCCCTTGGTTGAGTCGGCAGTGTTGGAGGGCCTCAACTGCACCGTCCTCACACACGGCAACGCCAGCAGCGGCAAAACCGCCACCATGATGGGTACTTATGGAGTGGCACCGGACCGGAGTCATGGGCAGATCCACAGCTTGTTTTCTGTCTGTCGTGTGCCATGATTGCAGGTTGGGACCGTTTTGCAGGTGTGGTTGAGTGCGCTGTCGATGGTCTGTTTGGTGTGGCGAGGGAGCAGCGTGAGCGTGACAGCTCCAACATGTACCTGGTCCACGGATCTGTGCTGCTCATCGACGGGGATAGCATCGTAGACCCACTGCAGGTGAATGGATGACGCCCTTGCCTTTGATGCACAAAGGGGTGTGTTGGTGGATGTGTCTGTTCCGGATCGGCTTTCTGTGCATGTGTGTGTGTGTGTGTGTGTGTGTGTGCAGTGTTGTCTGCCGCTGACGCTGCGTGGCGACGAGAATGACGGCGGTGTGTATGTGGAGGGCATCACACTGGTCGAGGCCTCAGACCCCGCACACCTCAAGTGATGCACGAATGGATGAATGGACCGACCAGCACCATCATACACGCATGTGTGTGTGTGTGTGCAGGGATATGATGAAGCTCGCAGGTGAGAATATGCGGGAGTTCGTCCACAGGGGCAAGGCCAAGAGGGTGAGTGGGTGCGCACGGGGGGTTGCTGGACGCGCTGCACACATGGGTGTGTGTCGTGTGTGCAGGCCAGCAGTGGGGTAGAGAGTCGGTACCACACGGTGGTGTCCATACTGGTTGAGGCGTTCGACCGACCCCCTTCTGGCGACCAGCACACCACTAGCACACACGAGAACAAATCGCTCTGCGGTGAGGAAGACGCACACGGCTACAGTACCCATGCCCATTGATGCATCAATTGCTCGTTCCTTTGCGCCTTCAGTTGTGCCCCGTTCGCTGCCGTGCCGCTCTCTGCGGACCTCTCGGATGACATTCGTCGACCTAGTGGGGCTCACACCTTCAGCGCAACACTCACAGGCATGTGGCACATACACGCAGACAGCCACAGGCACAGGCACACCACATCAACACGGGCGCCTGTCCGTGTCGGTGCGGTCGCCACCCAGGGTATCCATCGCAGCACCGACGCGTCCCTCCTGGCACTCAGCGATGTCGTCAATGCTGTGGCCGCGCGCATGCACGTCCCTTACAAGTGCGCATCTGCACGCCAAACCACGCACGCACGCAACACACATGGACTTTCTCGTTCGTTCATGTGTGTCTGTGCGTGTGCAGGTCGTCTTTGCTGACCCGTCTGTTGCAGGACAGCATCGGCGGCACGTCGCGCACCCTGGTGCTGGCCCACCTGGACACACACGCAGAGAAGAGTCACGAGATGACGGGCGCGCTGCGGTTCGCAGCCACATGTAGAAAGGTACTCATGGTCGATGGGCATGCTGTGTGTGGGTCGGCTATGTATTGGCCTCTGCGTATGTGTGTGTTGGCCTGTGTGTGCAGGTGATCAATCAGCCCGAGCCGTCGCCATCGGTGCAGTCGGGCAAACTTATCGACCTGTGGGAAGAGGTATGCCACACACGTGCTCCTATGCGTGACTATGGACCTTTGTGTGTGTGTGGGTGTGTGTGTGTGTGCAGCTGGAGTCATCCCGTCAGGAGCTGGAGGGCCTTATCGAGGCCAAGAGGAACAACAGCAGCAGCAGCAGTAGCAGTATTGGTGTTGGCTCGGCCTCAGTGGTGGACGGCCTCCCCGACGCCCTCATGCAGAAGACGGCCGACCTCATGTACCGACTCACAGGTACACCTCCCCTCCCCTCCCCCCCCACACACACAAACGCGCCACTCTCTCTGTGTCCTTTCTTTCTGTCAGGCTATCTCCCAGACGACATTCCCACCCTCCTGGGCGCCATACAGCCGACCGCCCCCCAAGCCACGCCCCCGCCCCACACAGTGACGTTGCAGGGGGAGTCGCCGGGCAACAACGACCCGCACGACAGCCCCGTGCAGTCGTTCTTCCGGCTGGATGGCGACACGCAGCGGTTCATGGAGGAGTCACCCAACCCTCCGGTCGGCATGGGGGAGGGGGAGGGGGAGGGAGAGGGAGAGGAAGAGCATGACGAGAGTGGTGGCGGGGAAAATGACGATGCCGAAACAGGTACGTTCTGTTCCATCTGGTTCCTTGATGCGTCGGTGCACGTGATGGTCTCTCCCTGTCTGTCTTTGTCTGCAGTCGTTCCTGTGCCGTTTGGCGAGCCACTGATCGCAGAACAGCCGGTCGTCAGAGAGACCACCACCACCACCGATGAGCAAGAACCGACAGACGACCAATACCAGGACCAATACCAAGACCAAGACCAGCAGCAGCCAGAAGAGGACACCGACACGGCCACCAGTCAGCCCCTTCTACCCCCGCCCCAGGCCCCCCTGAGTCCCCTGCTGATGCCACCATCAGAGAGGCCGATGCACGTCAACCCACCCATACAGGAAGAAACACCCAGCGAAGAGGAGGACGAAAATGACCACGGAGAGGGGCTGGGAGAGGAAATGGGTGTCGAGGGTGAGCGGCAGCACCAACATGAGCGTGAGCAGCGTGAGCGAGCCCCCTGCATGACGGCGAGGGTTGGCAGTGTGAGCAGCAAGGAGAGGGAGAGGGAGTGGGAGTACGACGCTGCGCGGGCCATGCTGGAGAGCAGGACCAAACAGCTTACCAACGTGCAGCTCAAACTACAGGTGGGAAAAGGGCGGAGGGAAAGGTGCGCTGGAGGCCATGCATGGCCGTGTGTGTGTGCAGGCTGCCCTGTTGTCGCTGCAAGAGAAGGAGAGGAGGATCGCCGAGCTAGAGAAACAGGTCGCACAAGCTCGTACGCACGCACCATGCGTGGTCTGCATGTCTGTATGTCTGTATGTCCGCAGATAGCGAGTGACGAGTCGTCAGAGCTGCTGACGGTCTGCCTATCGGAACACCGAGAACTGTACACCATACTCAAACCAATACTGGTAACCCAACCCAAACACCCACCCATCCCACATCACACACATGTCGCCCCATCTATTTGTCGGTATGTATTACATGCCGTGCACAGAAGGGTCGTTTCTCCCTCTCCGAGGCGCCCCCCTCTCCCCCGCTGTCACTGTCGCCTCTGTTCGCCCCGCTCCGGTCGCTGGCGGGATGGGTGGCGGCATACAATAAACAACAGGAGGACCTACAGAGGGACAGCAAAGCCAAGAAAGGTGAGGGAGCGGGGCAATAGAGAGAAAGGAGGGAGAGAGCTGCAATGTGTGTGTGTTTGTTTTTGTGCGTATGTTGCAGGTGGTGCGTTGGGTGGTCGTGTAGGCTCCTCTATGCGAGGGTGTGGTCTGGTTGACAAGAGGACTGCCACCGACGAGGCCACTAAGGATAGGTAATGCGATGATGATGCACACACGACCCCAACCGCCATGCTCACGCATACACACCTCTGTCTGCCTGTCTGTTTCTGTCTGTGTGTGTGCAGTGATAGCGACTTAGTATCGAGCAGCAGCAGCCGGATCTTGCGCAGGAAGGTGCCGCTGGACGACCCATACGACAACAACAGTAGTGGTGGCGACGGTAGTAGGAGGGACACCAGCAGCAGCGGCAGGAGGGACCTGGCGGAGCAGCCCCCCAGACATGCCAAAGGGATGGGCTTCGAGGGGTAACACACGTCACACACGGAGGGACGAGTGGGTGCATGACGCCACCATGGATGCGTTGCGTTGCGTTGCCTGCAGGTCTCCGGTGCCATCGTTGAATGACACGACGATCGGCTCCCCGCCACCCACCAAGGAGGACAGACAACACACACACCCGACCAACAGACAGCCGGAAGACCAGGTGGGCACACACACCGGGAGAACGCACAGATGGACGGATTCACCTGTTGCCATGTTCGTATGTGTGTGTCTGGTGCTGTCAGGCGAGTGCCCCCTCTAGCAGCCGCATCAGCGCCCCTCCGCCCCCTCCGCCACACATGTCGATGCCCTCTGTGCACCCGCACCCCGCCCAACACGCACACTACCCTGTTGTTGCTGCTGGTGCTGGTGCTGGTGGTGCACCGTTCGGAGCTCTGATGCAGCCCACACACGCACAGCAGCATCCTGGCGGAGAGGGCCAGTTCATCGCACAGCAACAGCACATGAACAACGGTGCGGGGGCCATCCACCAACCACACCCAGGTCAGTGGGAAGACGTGCATCTCTCTCTCTCTCTCTCTGTGAAGGGCTCTTCTGTGTGTGTGTGTGTGTCAGTAGGGTTGCCGTACACACACGTGCCGTTGTCATATACGTCTCATCACCATCCCGGCCACCAGGGTAGTTTCCACCACCACCAACACCACCACCCGTCAGCAGCAGGGCGTCCTTTGCAGCGAGCGCCGTCCCTGCCGCCCCATGCCATGGGCCGCAGCGTGTCGCCACTCGTCACGCACAGACAACACCCACACATGGTACGCCGAACAAACACACACACACTCACACACGCCAGGCCACCCACTGCACTTGTGTGTGTTGTGTATGTTGTGCAGATGGCTTGGCCGTCGTCATTCATCGGTCCACTGGCGCCTGCCCCTGCAGCTGGTCCTGGTGCTGCTGCAGGGCCTGGTCGTGGGTCGATTGGGTATCCCGCTCAGCCGGGGCCGTTCTTTAGATAGATGACTGAGTGGATGGACACACGGAGGGGGGAAGGGGTGGTATGCATGTCTGGGGATGTGTGTATCTACCCACACTTCTACATAGACAGGGAGGGAATGACTGCACGGCTCGGATCCCAATGTGACGGCATCGAATGCATTGATTCTCCTTCATTTTCCCCATCCATGGAGCTGTTGTCACCATTGCAGTTGTCACGTAGTAGAGCGTTTTCTTTGAGCTGATCTGCCTTCGTTGGGGTCTCAAGGGGAATCCAAGCCATTTGTAAATCTGTGTTCTCCCCAGAGTAGTCTGATGGATACGCGTCCGCCGCGCAAGGCGGCTATAGCTGCAGCGGCCGCATCGGCACCACACAAACGCCATCGAAACAAACGCCCTGCCGATGACGACGGCGGTGACCAGCCGATGGACCATGTGGACGACGATGGCGAGGAGGATGAGAGTGAGGGTGAGGATGAGGCCATGGCTGAGAACGTCAGCAGCTCATCGGAGGAGGGATCTGACTGGGAGGACATAGCGAGGGGCAAGAGGGGCGCCGCCGCTAAGAAGAAGCAGCGGCTCGACGCCAACGGCAGGGCAGCTGGTGTGGCGGTGGCCAAGAGGGGTGCGGTTAAGGCTAAGGCTAAGGCTAAGGCTCAGGGGAGGGGTAGGGCCAAAGCCAAGGCCACGGCCACTGGGGAGGAGGGAGATCAGTGTGAGGAGGGGGAGAACGGCGAGGGCGGCGTAGATGGTGACGTAGATATGGAGGTGAGGAGTGATATGTGCCCTCGATTTGGTGGCCCATTTCTTCTCTGTTGTTTCTCTGTTGGTGCAGGATGTTGCTGAGAAGGAGCCGGAGGATGCATTGGCGGCGCTCAACACGATGCGCGAGGAGCTGCACATACTCATCCAAAGACTCGACCAGACGGAAGCCAAGGTGGGGAAAGGTGACAGAAGGATGAAGACAGCACTCGCCGTGTTATACCATGCCACCATCCACTTGTCGTGCTGTATCTCTGCATTCTCCAGGCCCGTCAGGTGTTTGAGGCCAAGAATGCCCTCCCGCCCCCCAACACAGACGTAGAACACAACCGACTGCAGATGCACCACGCCAATACACACACATGGGCAAGACACACAATTGCATGGGTGCTGTGTGTTGTGTGTGGATGTGTGGCGAATGCATTCAGGTTGTCGAGCGTCAGTGTCGTGTGTGGACGAGTATGGTCATGCGCAACACCAAGATGCAGATCGACAACGCCAAGGGGACGGCCACGGCGCAGCTCAACCAGACGGTCGAGAAGCTCGACATCATCGAAGACGGCATCAACAAAATCAACCAACCTGAGCAGGTAAGATATACAGGGCATCGTGATGTGTTTATGATTATTGTCATCTTGACAGGGTGAGCTTGCGTGTCTGGAGGGGCTGCCCGAGGGCCTGTGGCTCAGTGATGACGACCGCATCGGTACGGAACCACAGCCCACACATGAGACCGAGAAGCCTCTCACCGATGCTGTCCATTCGTTTCTCTCTGTTTGCAGGGCTGGGCAGCTACCTTGGCTTCGTGTCGTGCATGGCGTCCCTGTCATGTGCGAGCATGCACTTCGCGCCCTGACGTCCAACAGCGCCATGCACCACATCGTAGAGGTCAAGACACCACCTCCTGACGACAGCATCGACCTACTCCAAGGTGACAGCAGCAAGGGACGGAAGCGAATACACCTCTACGTGTTCCCTTCTGATGCCGGCCACTTTCAGAGCGGTTGTCTGCGTGTCGCGAGTTGCGTGTGCGTCACAGCCCGTGTGCGGCGATGGTGCGTCTGCTGGAGGCCCTCTCCGCCACCATCGTCACCCTCACACTACAGGGGTCGGCGCCCAGCCAGCAGGAGATCACCCGCACCGACGCCAAGAGGGGGCGGCACCAGAGGGGCAAGTTGGCGCAGCGGAGGCTGGTCAAGGCCATGAGGAGGGGAAAGGTCACCAAGGTCGAGCTGCCATCCAGCACGGCCCCAGTGGTGTTCCCACGCCTCCGAAAGGCCACCATCTACAACGCATGGGGCCGCATAGCTGGCGATCGCAACTACACGCTGCCGGTGGGCATACCTTCCAACCATCTGGCAGTCTCTATCAGTCGGTCTCGCTTTGCATATGTCTTCAGGCGTTGAAGGAGTTGAATGCGGTGAGTCTGGGCTATTTTGGGCCTCTGTTGTTCATTCGCCGGGCGTCGGCTGGGGTCGCATCGCTGCACATCACACATGACGAGGTGCGACAGAGAGAGCGACAGATAAGTGGCATGATGAATACAGTCGTCGCTTGCATGCTGCGTGTGCATTAGGACGTTGTTGCCCACGCTGAGGATGACGTAACCCTGCATGCCGTCGTCGAGGCTCTCAGAGGCACGCCGACAGGTATGCATTTGACGGCACGCACACGGAGCCATCCTACATTGCATGAACTCATTCACCACTCTCCTCTCTCTCATTCATTTCAGCTGAGACGCTGGTTTCCCTCACCGGACGTGTTCAGCTCGATGCCCGCCCTCGTCAGCTCTCTCACCTCCACCCTCAACCCCCACCTCTCAGCTCGACCGTCGACCGATTCGTCAACATGATGAGCACGAGTCGCCTGCAGAGGCTGCAGCTGGGTGTGGGGCCTAGGGAGATCCAGTCGGCAGCTGACATACAGGTATGTAAGTGAGCCAACGTTGCCATCCGCTGATCTCACTCACTCTCATACACACATTTGTCTGCCTCATCCGCGCAGAATCTCCACCGCATCCGCACTTCCTGCCTAGCCCCCAACGCCACCGAGGACTACTACCGAGTGCCGACCCACGACGAACGCCGCTACGAAGGCATCCGCGGCCCCATCCCAGACAAGCCCCACATCCGCCTCCCCATCACAGGCACCGCTGCTGAGCTGGGTGGCGCCGTCCCGACCTTCCAGCTGTTGTGCGCACATAGCAGGGAGGTCACTCTCGAGCCCCACGGGAGCCAGGGTGCGGTGAGGGAGGCCCCCGGCCTGGACGACCTTGTCTGCACCGAGGCCAAGAAGCTGACAATCAGGCCATCAGGCGCTTCGCAGCCGCTCCCCCCCTACGTCATCGGTAGTCCCGCCTCCCTCTTCCCGGCCGTCGAGTCAGTCGAGGTCAGGCAGGATTTTGAGGGCATGGCCTTCTACGATGGGGGCGTGGGCACTGTCTTGGGGGACCTGCCCTCACTCGAGAGTGTCACCTTCAGAAGGGATGTTAGCTCGGTTGCTATAGAGGGGGTTGCCGGGAAGGGTGTTGCCAATGGGCCGCAGACGACCTGTCGCCGTGCTAGTCTGTGTTTGGTGCCTGCTGCCGTCGGTTTTCTGTCGGCTGAAGGCACCACGGCTCTCACAGTAGGTGTCGGGTTCGATGTGCATTTCCCCGGGCCCCTCTTCTTTGATCGCGATCCGGCACAGGAGAGGTGGGAGATCAAGTGGAGCGTGTATGGGCAGGCAGGGGAGGGGAGGGAGACCATGGGGCGGATCAGTAGGATTGAGATCAGCCTGCATGCGCGACTTGAAGGGGGGCATTATGGTATGACAGAGCAGGAAGGCAAGGCTATGTGTCGCTCGTTGGCCGACGCAGTGGCCGAGGCCTTCTCTCTCTTCCCCTCTCTGCGGTCGGTCTCTCTGTCTGGCAGCAAGCCACGATTCCCCTTAGTGCCTGAGATCAGAGAGGCGGCTCAGAGGAGGTTTGTTGTCGTGTCTGGCAAGAAATCTGCCGTTGAGATGCGCCCCACGCGCGCCAGCAGCAGCAAGGGAGGAGGGGTCAAGGGAAAGGGTAAGAAAGACAAGGCCACCAAGGCAGGCTAGATCGTCCACACACATACACATGATCCATACACACTGCCTCTCGTTGATGATTAAGTGAGGGGGCGGGTGTGAGGCTTCAGGAGAGGAAGGGGCAGCTCTGCATACAGACGTGCAATGGGATGGCTGGCTGACATGTGCGGCAGTGGATGGATGGATGGATGGATCGATCGATGGATGGATGTGAGGTGGCTGTGGTGTCTGTGTCTCTGTGGGAGTGTCAAGCCTTGACCACAGAGACATACATATACACGGCCGCCGACTGCCTCCCTCCATGAGTGCGCGTGCGTGTGTGAGTGTGAGTGTCTGTGTGAGAGCGCGGGACACACCTTGGTTGGTTGATGGATCTTGACGATGGCATGTGAAGTATGATCATGGTGTAAGGCTTCATGGCTCGCCATCTGTGGGTCTAGGGTGCTGCATGAAACCGGTGTTAATCAAGATAGATCCGCGCCGGGATGAGGCGACTTGTGACCTCCCTACGGCCGCTCAGCAGGTCCACCACTCTTCCCCTGCTCGCCAAGACTCAACTTCTCCATCCCCTGCTGCAGATCCATCAATGCCGCCGCCTTCCCATCCCACTCCCCCATCACATTGGATCAAGGGATGTGAAGGACACACCTCGATCAGGTGTGAGAGCGCGGGACACAACCAATTTACACGGCCGTTGATGTTCCTTAACGGAGCTGCCCCAAACCGGATCATCAAACGAGTGGACACGCACAGATTACACTGTATACATACCCCTTGATTGAGTAATACACGTCATTCACCTAGGTGCTCTCGTGCGAAGAAACTGGCCAATGGTATATCATGGACCCAAACCTCATCGTCAAGGCCCCCCACCTGATCGAGGTGCTGCGCAGGGAAAAGTGTCCCACTTACACCATGATTCAACCCCTGCTTGATGCACGTACCATTGCCGATCGATGTCATTGAAGCTTCAAGGCCACGCAACCATTCAGCCACATACATACACACGTGTCAATCCACCACCTCAGCCACACACACATGTGCCCCATCGCACTGCAATTACTCTATTCATCGCATCCAAACCACAGCCCTTCGCCGCCGGTATACACCATGGGGGGATGGACTGATGCACACTGCTCGGCGGACTCACTCAAGTAAGCGTCTCTGTCACACGCACCCACAGCCGTGCCGTGGCATCCATCGAATCGCCAGTGGCATGTAGAGACACATTCCGTATGAAGGCTGGCAGGAAAGAAAAAGGCAGGAGGGGCAGGGCAGGCAGGCAGGCAGCCAGGCAGGCAACGAAGAAAATATCAGATAACGGATGCATCGCAGGCAGGCTGGCAGGCAGATCGACAGACAGCCACCGACCATATGGATGAAGGAGCGCAGAAAACGAGGGCTCACTGTACAGCCAGCACCTCGACCTCGTCGGCCACAAACCCATCTCTGCCACCCAGACAAGCATCGCCATATCCAGTCCACTTGCCCCAGTAGCCCGCAGGCACGTCGCTGCTGTCGATGGCCTGCAGGCAGCTGCGGATGTCAGCATTAGGCCGGCCACCCTCAGGCCAGCCCAGCGACAGATACCCACCGACAAACACCTTCGCACAGCCGGTAGTCCCCTCCGCTCCCGCCACCGTATAACACGCTGCTTCTGTTGGGGAATGTCTATCTTGGTGGGCCTCCAGAAGTGGCCGGCCAATGAGAACCACCACACATCACAGTCGTACTCGTTGCAGTCAGTCGGGTTCTCGGGAAGCTCCAGGCCGCCGCTGATGAAGGCGCCGAAGACGTAGCGACCTTTGCGAATGATGAACACGAGGAGCAGCTTGTCGCCCACACGGTCGAGCAGGTTGCCATATGTGGAGCCGTCACGCGATGACCTATACACACACACAGACAGAGAGTAAGGACAGGAGTGGGGTCGCGTGAATGTGTCCAGTGCGTACCGATAGATCGATTCTAGCTTGATGTCGCCGTAGAACATGTTGATGAGGGCGACGTACTGTGAAGGTGAGAGCGACGTGCCAGCCGGCAGACGAATCTGGATTCAGAGAGGCATGCGATCCACCCACTGCACGAGACATGAAAAGTGCTATTCGTGCGTACCGGTGGAACTCGTATGCCCATCAGGTCCGTGAAGGTGGCCAACAGGAGGTCGCGCACCCACACCGACACGAAGACTACCACGGCCACCAGGGGCGTGGACACCCATACCAGCGTCAACACGAGCCAGCCGACGAGCCACAGAGCCCACCTGCACCAAACATCATTGCCAGCCAGCAATGCAATGCATCACATAGGAATATTGGGTCGATTTTGCCTTCTCACGTCTTGATTGTGGACAGCACAGAGCTTCCCATGGCCAGGGCCTGCAGAGTCGCCACACACTCTCGCGCCAAGTAGGTGGGGCGCACGGCATCCTCTGTGGTGTCCACCCTGATCGATCATGTGATGAAGCAACACACAGAAATATACAGGAGCATCGATGTCATCACATCAACGCACCCGTATTGCCTCCATGTGTGTGGGTGTGTGCACCTACCTGCATGTGGGGCAACGGGCAGCGCGACGGCCATGTGGGTGATGGCGGATGAGCTCTCTAGCGCACTGCGAACAAACCGAATGGCCTGCACATCCGGTTTGACACACCAGAACAGTCGCGCTGAGACCCGTCATGTGTGTTAGGTTTGTGGATGCATCGCTCACTCACCGCATGCCGTCAGTGTCAGCGGCGCCTTGTCGCCACGGGACTGGTACTCCTCGTGACACACACCGCACTCGGGCACACCAACAGCCGCCATCTCTGCAACGCAGCAAACGAGCGGTGAATAAATCCATTCAAATGAATGGTGCAGTTGTCATTGCAACCTCACCTGCAGGCAGCTTATGCACCCCTCCTCCCTCTCAGTACTGTATCGGCTGGCCTGTCGATTATCTACGCTCCGGCAGCATAAAGTCTCAGCTCTGCACTGCAAAGCCAATCCTCATGGCCAACACCGTCCATTGCCTCCCCTGCTGCCCTCAGCTGACCTCCTGCTGCCACGAATGCGGCCGAATCGCCGTACGCCTTTCCCTTTTTCGGCGCGGAGGATCTGCGAGCTTGAGAATGAAGGAAGGTAAGTTGGTGAAGAGATCAGCACCAGATCTGTTGCGACGAAGCCTCACGAGTCAGAATCAGCACTGTCTGATACACCCATACTTCGTCTCGAAGTCTTATCCATTCACCGTCCCTGTCTGTGTGTGTTTGTCGCTGCAGGCGTGTTTGATTCGTTCCCGTGCGGCGATGGCGCCCTCACCATCCTCTGCTGCTGCCGTCACTGATAGCAAATCACCAGCCAAGGCCGACGACACGCAGCCATGCGGTCAGTGAGCCATACCATAAACGAAAGCGACTACGAGTGCAGTTGAGTGTGCATTGAGCGATGACTGCAGGTCACAAGTTCCATTTTCAGTGTACGCGCAACCGCATTTGCGGCCTCCCGAGTACTCCCTCTGCCGGCGTGCCCAAGTGCAGCGGCCTATGCAAAAAGGAAGGTGGTGGTGGTGGTGGTGTTAGCGATGACACGCCGGGCAGCCAACAAAGCGGGTCACAGATGCTCACACTAGAAGGTCAGCCACAGACGAAGGGAAAGGCACGCAAGCGTTTCACCGAGGCGGCTGGTGTGTGTGTGGTGTCCTCTGTGTCCCGTCAGGCTGTTCACTGTGTATGGACGTGAGTGATGGAGCACATCACTGGATGCGTGGCGGTTAGCTACTGTATGTGTGCTGGTTCTCCTTCAGTGCGTTGTGCAGCGGATTGGCTACGGCCCTCGCAATGGCGTCTGTCCGCTCTGCAGGCACATCCAGGAACACACTCACAGATGCAACACGGCCCTGCGGGCACGGCACTCGCTGTGTTGCTTTGCTGTCCAGGGCTGCCCGTGCCTGGGCTATCGGCGGGAGCTCCATCGGCCTGTCGGATGTGGCGCACATCGCCAAGTGGCTGGGCGGCGCGTCACTCACGCTCATCTACAGGTACACACACGTACACTCACATCTGCGGCTGGCGTGTCAAGTGTGCGTCCGTCCTTGTGTCATGGTGGAGCTCAGGGCATCGCGTGACGGTACGGGATATGACGATCTGCTGCGGTGTGTGGGTGACAAGCTGCGCCTGGTGTTCATCATCCGCAAGGGCCGCTACGTCTTCGGCGCCTTCATCAGCGGCGGCCTACACGAGCCCAGAACCCGACCAGCCGCAGTGTATACGACTGTGGTGTCTGGTGGTTTTCATTGGCCGGCCACTTCGCCAAGCCGACCAAGATCGAGATCAACGACGAACGGCAGCAGTGGGCGGGTGCGGTTGGGAGGGAGGGAGCTGTGGGTGGGGCGAGTGTGTTCATCGGTGGGCATCTGTATCTGGGCGATGGTGGTCGCAGTGGCCGGCCGGCCGAGGACATCCGCAGCTGCCATCAGTGGACCTCCAGCGCCGAAGTGCCTGAGGGCTACACGGGAGAAAGGCAGGATGACATTGCAGTATTGGGCGGCTCGCTCAACTTCGTGGCTGACGAGCTGGAGGTGCTGCAGATGCTATAATCCTGACTGACGTACGTGTGGCGCCGTTTGGTGTGTGCCACTCGCCTTCCGTGCAGCGGTAGCCTAGCCTGTGTCCATGACGTCTGTTCTGAGACGGAGCCACTGACGCCATCTTGATTGCGTTGATTTATTGTGTTCCCCCCCGTGTAAGGTCTCGTCACCCCGTCCAGTCCATGGTTGTGCACGCACACGACCCCCTCACCACCCACCACAGCCATGCCGCACAAAAGGGTCTCACGCACAGCCCGACAGCAACAATACAATGGATCCATCACATCATTTGTCCATGTCGGCCGAAGAGTCGATGGACATCTTGCTTTCGCTGTTACTGCGGCTGCCCTCCCTCTTGCGCCGCTTCCGTGACGATTTGTCACGACGAGACGACTCTGACCAATCACACACATACATACACACATACCCACAGGCACATGGGTCACATCCATCCACCTATGGGTCAGGTCGGCACCCACCTTTCCTCCCCCTCTTGCTGCGTTTGCGATCCTTGCGCTTCCGAGACGCCCTGTCGTCGCTCGAATCAGACAAAGGGCTCTCACCACCAGCCCCCCTATCTGCTGCTGATGCACCTCCTGCTGGTGGTGCAGGGGTGGTCTCCGATGGCAGATCTGGGCCGTAGGGCATGGCGGCCTCCTGCTGCTGTCTCTCCCGCTCCCTTCTGCGCTTCTTCCTCTTTTTCTTCCGCTTCTTCCGCCGTCTTTCGTCCTCACTCGACTCAGAGCTGTCAGACACCACCTGATCGACCGACCAGCAACCAACGGGACACGCGAAATGCTGTAAGAGTACACACAAAGAGGGGAGGGGAGTGGAGGGGTACCTCTATTGGTTGAGACGCTTTGTTTCTGTCGTCGTCCTTGTCGCGATCTTCTTCATCGCGCGTGTGTGGTGGGCTGGGGGATCGGTGTGATCTGCGGCGGGCTGACGGCTGGCTGTCGCGCCACTCAAACACTAGACCTTCACGCGCATCTGAGAATAGAACCGACAGAGACACACACAGATGGGGGGAAGGGAAGACAGCATCACGGCGTGCGGTGTGTGGTGTGATTGTGGAGGTACCTGTGGGCCCCTGGGACTCCTGTGTGGGCCGCCCATCCCTCTGCTGCAGCCGGTTCTGCGTCATCTCACGGTACTTGAGGGCATTGGCGTTCGTCGGCGACAGCTCTGATCGACACAGGGCGTGTGTGTCATCAGGCATCCGTCACACATCTCATCTCTCCTTCTCATTCCCGCCACCCACTTACTGAGTGCCTTGTCGAAGTCGACCAGGGCCTCTCTGAGTTTGTTCTGGTTGGCCAGCGCCGCCCCCCGTGCGATGAGGCCGTCCTTGTGGTCGGGCCAGAGGTCGAGGGCCGTGTTGTAGTAGTCCATCGCCTGCACGTGGTCGCCGCGCCGCGCTATGCTCACACCCTCACGTACGCGACGGTCCGCCCACACACGGCTCTGCTCCTGGGTGACCCTGAGACAAAGACAACGAAACAGCGGCAGAGAGAAACGTCATATGTGGTGTGTGTGGTGGGACGAGGAATAGTGGGAGCCTGCTCACGTCTTAGCGATTGATGGTTTGGCGACTTGTCTGGGGTCTTGGTCGAGGAGCGTGAAGCATGGGTCCACGAGCCCCGCCTCGCCCGCCATGAACCGCAGACTCATCGGATTCGACACCCTACACAAACCAAGCCAAGCCAACCACACACGTGAATCGATACATACATGTATGTATGATGGGGCATGATTAATGCGTGACGGTCGTTGGCTTACTTTGGGTCAGCTGCGAGGAGGTAGGCCAGGCGGCTCCGCAGCACGCGGCCGCCCGCACGGTTGCGATCCTCAGGTACTGCACACACATCAGTGAGAGCATTTGTGCATCAATGTGTGTGGAGGGCCATGCGGACGACAGGTATGTATATACCGTCTGAGTTGATATCGTCGCTTGTTGGCATGAGGTGGTGTGAGTCCACCTTGAGTGTGGACGTGAAGCCAAGCGGCTTCTGCAGCGCGATGCTGGCCGTCGGGCCGCTCATGTGCCGCGGCGCCTTGAGCGACAGCAGCATGTGGCCTCCAAGCTGAACACACACACACACACACACACGCTGAGCTGCGCGACAACGGCTGGCGTGCATCAGATCGGTACCCACCTTTTTGAGCAACCGTTCTCCTCCCTCTCCCAGCACCACGGCCCGCACCCCGGTGCCAATCGGCAGGAACTTGCTGCTCACACCGCTGCCACTCGACGTACGACAACCGAGGCCATACTGTACGGACACGAAGGCACAAAGGCACCGGATGAGGGCCATGGGATGCATGTCGACCGTCCTTTGTCGACCTACCGTACCTCGTTAGCGTGTATGCCTTCGAGCAGCAGGAGTCCGTATACGCCCATCTCGCCGCGATCCAGATCCCACTCCCGGACGCGACGACGAATCTGACCACTGTCACCTGACAGACAGACAGACGAATGGAGGGATGGATGGGCGAATGCCGGGCGTGCAAAGAACGGCAATGGTGCACTGCACTGCATGTGGTGTCAAGTGAAGTGTGCTGGGCTCCCTCCCTCACCGTCTCGTGCGGTCGATGGCTGTAGTGTGGCTGCGTGGGGGTAGACCTCAACGGCATAGATGCGAACCACAATCGCGTCCTTATCCCTGGTTCGCAAGAATACAACAGAGCAGACACAGTTTACTTTGCCGCTTATTCCACCGGTCGGTCATCCAGTGTGTGCAGTGCAGGTGTGTTGGCTTGTTACCTGTCGGAAGCGGCCACCCATCCCCGCACCACAGTGTCGACCTCGAGATTCTTACGCAGCCATCACACACGAACCACGTCACGTACAGCAGACCATGTGTGTAAGGAGGGTTACAGACAGACAGACAGTGAGACAAGAGGGCAGGGCAGGCCAGGTGAGGTCACACCAGCCAGTCAGTCGCATCAGACACAGTCAAGCGTGAATCAGTGTGCCAGCACGTACGTATGTGTGGTGAGTTCTTACGTTGATGAGAATCTGCCGCCCTCGCGCACCATAACCAATCGTCCGCTCAACCTGACACCCATACGACCACACACACATACGCATACGCCCCAGGCGCCCTTCTCCCTCTCCTTGTTCTCTCACCATAGGGAAGTCCTCTCCCTGTTCCTTCTCCATCACACGATCCACGATGTAGCAGGCCTCCTGACGACCCCTAGAGGGAAGACCCAGAGCCACGTCGGCGAAGCCCATGTCGATGTGGCCGATCCGCTGACGAAAAAAATCGGGCGGCGTGTCACGCCGATCAGCCGATGCCTGCAAAGACAATGATGCATGGATGACTCAGTTGATGTGCCGTGGTGGTGTCCACATGTGGTGTGTTTGGCTCACAGGCAGCGACGTTTGCTGTGTCCTTTGCGGCCGTTGTTCTGGGTGCCGCGTGCCTTGCTCAACAAGCAGGAGTCATGGTCACGGGGGCTAGGCTGGGGGCAGGTGCAGGCATATTACCGATAGAGGGAGGTGATGACGAGGGGCCATGATCGGCCTCATCCGACGCGGGCACATGACGCTGACCAGGCAGGCAGGCAGGCAGGAGAAAGAAAAGCACATCGGATTGAGTGGGCAGTCGTTTTGGATTCGTTTCTAGGCACCTCACCTTCATGAGGGTGTTTAAGTGGTTGGCCATCCGTGAGAGCGCGCCACTCGACCGAAGCTGTCCACCACACAGACATCACATGAATGACCGACCATGGTGCCACACATGGATCGACCATCATCAACCTTCTGGATGGACTCATCGAGAGTCTCCTGCAGCAGCTGCCTCTCACGCACTCCCCCATCATCCCTCGCATCCCTCTCCCGTCCGTCGCGGCCCTCATCCAGATCGATGGCCACATGTGTCTTGTCGGTCGTCAGTGCCCTGTGGGCGGCCTCGGCAAAACCATTCGCACCAAGTTGGGGAGCGGGAGGAGGAGAGTGAGGCCCTCGATGGCTGCTGACAAAGGGACATCGCTCTCATCTCAGTGGGCACTTGTGCGTCTATCTGTCTGTCTGTCTGTCTGTCTGTCTGTGACCCACGGACTGGCTGTCTTCTCGTGGTGGCGGTGATGACGCGCGTGGTCTCTCGTCAGCTTCATGAGGCCGCCCTCGCCTCGATGGCGAGTCCCACCTCTTCATCCAACTCGGAGGGACGCCAAGAGCTGACAGGAAAGAGGAAACCGAGACCACAATGCTTGCCGCCGTGTGACTGACTGTCGGCTCCTTACCACTCAGCGCCTCCCATCCCCCAACTGGTCCTTGTGTTGCATTCATCGAAGGCCGCTGCGACGTACGGTCGGACGCACGGTCGGCACCGTCACGCGATGGAGGCTGCCGACGCGAATCTGCATTCGTATGGCGCCTGCAATGGGCAGAATGTGACATCAGAAGGAAGATCAGCAGCCCAGAGATCAGCGTGAGTGTGTGGATCTACCTGTCGTCCATGTTTCATCAACCCTTGGCTTGCTCAGCAATTCTCCTGTGCTGCTCCGTGTTGCCTTCCTTTCTTCTTCAGCAATTTGTTAGAGAGAGCGGTTTCACGGAACTTGTTGCAGCGGTTTCAGGGAGCACCCGAACTTGTTTCTCTGCGAGCTTTGTGGCACATCTGCAAGCTTGGCTTCAAAAAAGACAGGAGGAAGGATCTGACCACAGCTCATGCCGCCGTCGACAGCTCGAAGAGATTGAGGTCAGTCATCACACCTGCAATGAACGAAGCACACACGCAATGATACAGTTGGCCATCCGCTGCACGTCTGTTCAGGTGTTGACATCGATGTACCCTGGGCCGGATGAGCTGATCATCGACGAAGTGGCGTGTGAACGACGCACACACATCACTGCAGACTGCAGATGGCTCTTGAATGATGCTTTGTTTCTGCTGCATGTATGTGTGTGTGTGTCTGTTGCTGCTTCTCAGTGGCGAAGATCAAGAGTCATGAGCAGAGCACCGACGACCTCACTTCGGTGTCAGCTTCCTCGATGAAGACCTCAAGGCAGACGGCGAGAGCCCTCAGCTGTGCATCACTCTGCCACCCCTCTACCCGGTGAACCAGGTTCGACGCCTTTCCTCTGCACACAGCCGACTCATCTGTGTCGCTCGTGTCAGCACAAGAGCCTGCGGGCGGAGCTGCTGTCGTCTTGCCTGCCCACACACAGATTGGCTGAGTGTGAGGAGGCCCTGAAGGAGAGGGCCAGGGAATGCGCCGAGAGAGGTGTCAGCAATAGAGATTTGCAAGCAAACAAGCACACATAAGGCCTTGCTGATCATTGTGCTTGCAGGTGAGGAGTGCGTCGTCGACATTGTCCAGTCAGCCAAAGTAGGAGAGCATGGGCAGCCATGCCATGGGTGGTCGGCAGCAAGATTGTGTGGCTCTTGTCCTTCTTCGCGTAGGATTCACTGGCCGATTTCGTTGCCGAGCACCGCACAGAGATCGAAGAGGTCGAGAGTTGGCTGTAGGTACCACACATGGACTCACTCATGAGACTCACTGTGCTCATGTCGGTCTGTCTGTCTGTCTCTCTGTGCGAGTGTGGCTTGTGTGCAGGCGGCACAGGCGGCGGCTGACGACGAGGCGGATGATGATGAGGAAGACGATATGAGCGATGATGCACTGGCAGAAGAGCTGCAGCTGCTGGAGCTACAGGCGTCTGCCGCCGCACGACCACCAGCCAGGCAGCAGCAGCAGCTGGGAAGGCGCGTGTGCTACAGCCACCACATCCGAGCAGAGACCAAGAGGCGATACATCATCCAGTAAGCCAAGGCTGACGCCATCTCATGCTCGTGGATGGCTGAGTGGTGCCGATTGGTCAGGTGGGCGTTGGAGCTTCGGCTTGGCGGCTTCTCCAAGATCGGCTACCCTGGTGTGGTGATTGTGGAAGGGCCGGAGGAGGGCTGCATGGAGTACATCACGCGGCTGCAGAGGCTCAGGTGGAAGCACTTTGTGGTCCGTGGCGAAGAGATCATCGACGGTGAGCAAACGCACGAGCCGTCCTGTCATCTGCGAGAATCCTCTGTGTGTGTTGTCAGTGCCTGCATCCAAGTGTCTGGACGACATGAGGCGGCTGCCCAGAGGCTTCGAAGTGGGATGCCATGCCCACCTGCACCGCAGCCGCTAATGTGTGTGTCTGTGCAGGAGTTGGGATCGAAGGAGATGGGCAGGATGGCCGACGAGTGCCGCAAAGCAGGTACCAACCAAACGGAAGTGTGTCAGCGGAAATGCTGTTGATTTGTGACTGGCTGTTTACAGGTTAAGGTGCGTGTTTCTGTGCATGAAGATGGCTCAGGTGCCTTTCTCACTTAAGTCATGCGTGCACGACTGGCAGACTCAATCGAGCGATGATTCAAAAAGTGATACAACCATCGTTCGTTCCCTCAAGGCTTGACAGTCACGGCCGACAGCCAGCTATGGTACACAGACGACATCTACCCCTCACCACACGCATGAAAATCAGCAAGGTGACCATCTCGCTCGACAGGAGTACGCATTGAAAGAATACGAGCGAAATGCATGTCTAATGCCTACAGAACATCGCACACACACGTCATGTGCGACACCGTGGCGATGCGTCCTGTGCAGCACTCAGTGACACACGCACACGCGCACACGAGACCATATGAGAAAGATCGAGAAAGTATACGATCATCCGACAGCAAACTCGACGTTAAAAATCGCACACAGTCAGACACAATTCCCTCAGTGCAGCACCACTATCTCGTCAGCCATAAAGCTGCCGGCCTCCCCAGCCAACAAAGCATGCTGGGGGCAATATGATTCATCATGAAAGACATCATCAAAAACTGTCCCCATGTAGCCTTCTGATGGGGATATATGGCTGTAGGCGTTCTGAGAGCAGCTGCGGATGTCGGCAGCAGGCTGGCCAAAACAGCTCTCACCATACCCCAGACGCAGATACGAATGGATCCACACATTCTCACGGCATTCATCCGCCTCCCTCCCCGCCACCCGCACCCACTGCAAATCTTGGTCGATCTCGATTTTGGTCGGTGTGAGGAAGTGGCCGGCCAATGAGAACCACCACACATCGGAATCGTATGTGCGATAGCTGGTCGGGTCGTCTGGCAGCTGCAGACCGGCACTGATGTACGCGCCGAACACATAACGGCCCGTCCGAATGATGAACACCAGGCCGGTCTTGTCGCCCACACAGCGGAGCAGATCGGCATACGTCATGCCGTCACGCGATGACCTGATACACAGACACACGCACACACACGTGTGCGCCTACTGTGCTGCTAGTATAAGAATGTGTGCTTCGCCGGCTACCTGTAGACGACAGTGAGTCGCTTGCCGCCCAGCAACTCAGACAGGGCTGCGTGCTGTTCACATGTGAGCAGCCCGTAAAGCGACCATCCCTGCAATGGACATATGAACCACGGTACCATACACGGCCAGTGTGACAAGGGAAACAGGACACGTGTACCACTTGCCTGCTCGATTGACGCATTGATGGCGGCTCGGTCGGCTGCGCGGCTCTCCTTCAGCGCCTGAATCTCTGCCTCCTGCGATCCACCATTGGAACAGACGGTCCTGCTGGCAAGCTGCATACTGTGTGTGCGATGTGTGCTTCATACCTGTGTGTCGACTTTGGCTTGAAGCGTCTGCATCTGGGCGGCCTGCACACACACACACGTACTCCAATGTTGCACATGAATGACAATGTCGAGACCTCTGGCGTACGCACCTGTGTGGCCACCTGGGCGCTCAACTGTCGGTTCTGGACAAGGAGACAGACGGCCATGGTGACATAATAAACAAGCCTGTGTTTGGGAGCGTGTATCACTCACCTCCTCTGAGGCTTCTCTCGCCGCCTCCTCAGCTTGCACAAGCCTATCTGCCGCCTCCTCGAGCGTCATGACGCGCAGTGAGGACGGCGCAAGTTCCGGGCTGTATGGTGGAGGGGGTGCGATGGGTGGGTACAGGTCGTTAATGTCGGGAGCATCGGCAGGTGGCCCTTGCTCGAACCTGTGCATCAATTAATCACAACACGCACATGCTCGGCTGTGAATGATCCATTCGAATGATCAGTGGCTCACCTGCTGCTCTGCCCTCCCATCTCTCCAGTGCACCGCCGCATTAGATCTGCATTCAGCGCAACGACAATTCATCAAGTCGAGACTGCCAGTTTTCCTCCCTGCTAGCCTCACCTGGCCTCCTGCTGCCACGGATGAAAACGAAACACGCCTCTCGTCCGCCAGTGAGTGCTCGCCCTCTCTTGCAAGAGACCTCCCGACTCGCACACAGTACTCGCACAATAGATACTCTCCACTACGCACAGACTGCTCTGCTTCGGCTGCCTTCGAGATCTGCAATGGCAGTGAGTGTTGCTGCACCTTTCGGCCCCCCGGACCTCCCTTTCCTTCTTCTCTGCGAGCTTTTGCAGCGAGAGAGCGGTTTCACGGAATGATTTTGCAGCGAGAGAGCGGTTTCATGGAATGTCCTAAGCGGCCTGACGGCCAAGTCCCATGTCTTTCACGCGACGACGAGACCTGCGAGCTTAGCTCAGGGTGAACGAACGTTGCCTGGTAGCTAGGCGAGTTCGTGAGATGGCGATGGTGTGCAAGAACGTGGCGGTGTCGATATTGGATGGCGTGGTCACACTTATCACGGGCATGTCCAAGCTGGAGCGGCTCCTGGCGGGCGACAACTCCGTGAGTGTCCTCTTCCTCGGACCGCCACTGCCAACCAAACTCACCAACTCCGTAAGGACGCGGCGCACACACAGATGGCCTGATGCGACAGTCATTGCTGCCGGGTGGTGCGTGGCGGTTGCTTGCCCCTTTGCAGATCCTGATACTGCGCATCGAGGAGCAGCTGTTGACGGTGTCCGAGCTGCTGTACGATGACAAACGGACGGCTCACCATGTGACGATGGAGGTGGCGCGCATCTTCCGAGTGAGGCCGAAATACCTCACCGTCCTCGAACAGGTACGGCTGCAGACTGACAGCAAGCACACACGCCAACCGGGCAGATAACTAACTCGCTGCCGGCGTGGTTGGTGGGTTGGTTCAGGTGATTCGTCAGATCCGTGTGGCCAACGAGGGCAAGAAGGCCGTCAAGCAGTTCCTCACCGTGCCGTTCGACTGGACCGACGAAGCCCACCGCAGCGAGCTCGAGGAGATGTGGACGTGCCTCACTCAGAAGGACCTTCCCGAAGGCAGCATCCCCCCTCGTCTGCCCGACGGCCTCGGACCCATCAGCGCTGAGGGAATGGAGGCGTGGAAGAGCATCGGGTTCCAGGAGCCGTCCAAGGATTTTCGTGGCGTGGGTGTGCTGGGGCTGAAGAACCTGGCCTACTTCGCCAGGACCCATGGGCCGCGTGCGAGGGAGGTGCTGCATGAGTCGACACACGACCCCAGATACTGGTTCCCATTCGCCAGCACAGGTGAGTGAGGTGGGTGGGAGAAAGGATGGATGCACAGAAGGGAGCCCTTGGATTGTATTGCTGCTGTGTATGTGTAGGGTTGAACATCACAGCGTGGCTGACGCAGTTTTTGGACGAGGGTCACCTTCGCGTGTTCTTCTACAAGTACAACCGACCCGTCATTCACTCACTGGCGCAACTCTCACAGCCTTGCAAATCTCTTCCTGCGTTTGTTGTCTGTAGTAATCCGGCCGACCCGCTGTCGATCTTCTCGACCATCTACTGCTTTGTCTTCTTGGAGTTCAGTCGCTTCTGGCACTTGACGAGGCCAAAGGACATCATGCAATTCGGACAGGTGTGCGGCGGCCACGTGCAGACAGGCGCACCGTGTGTGTCTCGATGTGTGTGGCTGTGGTTCCTTCCCTCAGGTGAGCGAGAAGTTCAAGACACGGATCCTCCTCACGCTCGAAGGTGAATGGGGACTCCAACACGCTCCAAACCACACTCGTGCTGGCTGGCTGTTTGTCGTGTGCACTGCACCCTCACAATTTCTGCAATGTGTGTGAGCAGGCGTGCCTGACGTGTCGCATCACTCTGAGTGGGGCCTCAACGCACAAAACTCAGGTGTGGCGCACTCGCCACCTGACACTCACATACCCAGACTCTCGCTCAATCTGATTGAGGGGTGTGTGCGCGTCTGTGTGTGTATCAGGTGAGGATTTGATGGAGGAGCTGACGTGTTGGATCGACGGCGAGGTGCACCCACACCGACACTCCAGGGTGCTGCAGCACATCGTCAAGATCTAGATGGCGGACACACAGAGCAGCATCGATGGCTGCTCGCACTTGTACAGAGCCGGCTGCTGGTGCTGGTGTGTAATTGAATGTTTCTGGTGTTGAGACCGTTCTGTCATTTTTCGTGGAGATCGCTGTGTGCACGCTTTTATGACACCTTCTCGCTATACGTCAAGTGCGGGACTGATTCATGTACGTACGTACATGCGATGCGGTTGTCACCACATGCAGTCAAATCCACAAATGTGCTCAACGAACAACCACAGCATCCATACAAACAGCACTGCGTTGGTTACTATACAGACATCCAGCCAGTCATACGCTCAGGACAGACCCGACTGGAGGCTGTGGACGAACTCCCTGATCTTGTCCAGCATTTGTTTGTCAGCCGCCTCCTGCTTGCCCTTGCCCTTGACGGTCAGGCCGTGATCACCCCCATCGATGGACAAGAGCTCAGTGCGGCCCTTCATCTTCTTCCTCGTCGCCTCCAGCTGGTCCAGTGGGCTCATGTGGTCTTTGGTGCCGCTGCACACGAGTAGAGATGAATGGCGATGAACATTCACTCACTGCCCTGCTGGTTACGTCAGAGTGTTTGTTACGTGATGAAGAGAAGGGGTGGCGCGTCGGAAGGAAGGGCCTTCAGGGGCTGATCTCTCAGCTCCTGCACAGTGAGGAGATGAAAGACAAATCACGACTAGGTGAAGCATTTCATGTGATCGCACCTTCGAAACGCTGATGAGAGGATAGCTGCACACAACGAACACGTCTGTGTTCGTCAGCCGTATCCCCGTCTGTGCTTACCCGAGTGCGATCATACCATGGACCTTCGACCGCACCTCCGGCTGGTCGTTGCACAGATGCACAGCCACTCTCGAGCCCATCGACCTACGTGAACCACAC
The DNA here is from genome assembly GCA_001179505.1 of Vitrella brassicaformis. Taxonomy (NCBI): domain Eukaryota; family Vitrellaceae; genus Vitrella; species Vitrella brassicaformis. Next base: position 179,867 of record CDMY01000802.1, on the reverse strand, counting down.
ACACACACATAAAAGAGAGAGATGCGCACCTTCGCTGATTCACTCACGTGCCAATGAGGAAGAGGCGGTCTGCCTCTTTGCTGGCGGCCTCCACAGCAGCCTTGTGGGCGAGCACCATCTTGTTCATCTTGTTGAACGGCCGAGGGAAGTCAACCATCACCACACTCACGCCCTCGTCAGCGAAGGTCTCTTCGAGCTTCTTTTTCCATCCCTGCATCTTCGGATGACTCGAGTTGGTGCCTGCAATGACACAACAGACAGCAAAAAAACCGATGCTTCACGCGTTGAGCTGGATCTGTGTAAGAGAATGCTTGCCTGCGCCGTGGCCGAGAACGAAGACGAGCTTGGCATTCTTCTTCTTCTTTTTGCTTGTGTCTGCTGCTTCACTGCTTTGCTCCAACGCACGCTTCTTAGGCGCCATTTGTGCACACAACAAACGCAAGCTCAAAGTTAAGCGATCCGTCGTAAATCTGTACGAACGCTCAGAGGCAATAGAGCAAAGTCCCGCGGCGGCCGCATTCCATCCGCACGATGGGCGTGTTTAACACATTGACGGTCCTGTTCCTCAGCGCCAGTTTGACTGGCGGCTCCGCCAAGCTCTTTGCGCAGAACACGGTCGCTGGCAGGACACACGATGGAAGCCGCCGCATGAATGACATCATCTCGCAATGCTTCGGTGCATGGGCGAACAACACAGACGGCACATTGCGGATCACTCCTCTCTCTCCATTTGTGTGTGCTGTGGATGGATGGATGGATCTGCAGACGTTCCTCAAGCCTTTTGCTTGCACGGCACATCCCAGGTGATCACAGCCGCAGCCATCCCCAACGGCCTCGTTGGATGGTGGACCTTCGACGACGTCTACCCCATTGATCACTCAGGACACTTCAATCACATGCACCCAGGTCAGAAAAACACACACAAGCACAGGCGCAAACAGACGTGTCATCCACGTTTGTCATTCGGTTGTCTGCTTGTGTTCATCAGCGCTTCGCTCGGGCCCTTCATTCTTTGGCTATGGCGCGAGTCTGATTATGGACAAGGACAACGGGACTGTCGTCGCCTCATCGCCTTCCCTCAACGTCGGCACACTGACCGTCTCCTTCTGGATCTACCTGCTTAACGGACCCACAGGCAAACAGCAAACAACGACAGAGAGAAGAAAGGAAACAGACGCATCCATCCATCTGTCATGTGGTTCATTCTTATGTCGCTCAGGGCAGTATCGCTATGTGGTGTCAAAGGGCCATGGCGACTTTGAAGTGACGCCCACGGTATTGCTGCAGGAGTCGAGCAACAAGCTGCGCGTCCGTGTGTCGACCAATATCAACCCGAACGAAGGACTCGACTCGCAGGCACGCCAGCCATGACACCAGCCCATTGACAAAAGCCATTCATCCATTCATTCTTCCATTTGTGTGTGTGTGTGAGGGTTGTCAATGAGCAGGGTGGCATTCCGATGCGGCGGTGGACGCATGTCGCTGTGAGTCTGTCCAAGGGCGTCATGCGATTGTTCATCGACGGAATGCTGGTCAGGCAGAGGCAGATACACATGAATGAGGACAAAGAGATGCGCATCATGAAACTATGTCTGTGTGCAGGATAGTGAGGTGATACTCTCAGACGAGCCCAAGGCCAACAACGGCAAGAAACACGAAGAGAGACCACACACACACACACACAAGGCATTGCTTTGTTTGTTTGGCGCTGTGCATTCATTGGTTCAGGTCCGCTCTTCATTGGGAAGCATCCCCACCGCACCTTCCCAGGCTTTGACGGATACATCGACGACATCAAGTTCTACAACTACGGACTCCAGGTCAGTCAGTCGGCCACACAGCCACATGTGCCGTCATGTGTATGTGTATGTGTGTCTCTCGTCGTGCAGCAACAGTCGATTCAGGCCATGCTGCCGGCGGCTCTGACGGGCATCGGCACCGCAGACTTCTACCATCTTGGCCGACTACGATGCACCTTCAACGAGACCGCGGACCCCGAAATCTGCCCGCCGGCCTTCCATCTGTGCACGCTCGAGGAGCTTTACATGGGTGGATTTCACACCGCACGCACACACCAGTGGCTCATTACTAACGACGTCTGGTACAAAGGCGTCGAGTCGACGGTAAGAGCGAACACGCAAAATACATGAAACAAGGTGCGTGCAAAGACAGACGTGGGGTGTGTCTGTGATTGTGTGTCAGACTGGCGAGAAGAGCGCAGTTTGCTGCAGAGACGCCGACGAGCAGAGCGGACTCGTGTTTGCAGCTCAGAGTATCGCACACTCCTCGGCAGAAATAATGTGAAGACACCATGTCGAGAGAGACACGCAAGCAAACCGGCATGTGTGTGAGGTCAGACAGAGATACAAACGCTAGACGAGAAGACGCTTGAATGATGTTCGTATGACTGGTGAATTCGATCGACATAATTTGTTGATAACATGAGCAAGAGAGTCACACAAGCAGCGTGACCAAACCTAATGCACGAATTCGGGCTGAACCTGTTCAGCGATACACATACATCTAAAGCTACAATACATATACATACGAATCGCTGAATCGCCTCTGTCTGTCTGCACGTCCAGCGGTCTCTGCACTGCTCAAGTGACGCAGTTGGTTTGATGATAACTTGGTGAGGTGATTGGTCGTGTGGGTGCGGGGAAGGGTGTGTGGGACGGGACAGCGCGATTGATTGAAATGGAGTCAATCCTGGATGGCGCTCGCTCATTGTGAGAGTGAGTGCATTAATTGAGGCCCTTCAAGTAAAGGGATGCAAGCAGTACCGAGAAAGTTGCCGCACAGAGAACAACACACACATACACACACAAATGCATTCACACGCGCATACACACACGTACAATCAATGCTACAAATGGGGCTAGATAGATACAGAGAGAAAAGACACCCATAAACCTTAATGACCTCCTGTCCTCCACACCGATAGACTATGCCTCCACAAATCTGACGAGCAGCGACCGACGAACACGCGAAGTTGCTCTCACTGCACTGCAGCCAGCCGCTGAGTGCACTGCACGCATACACACCACCTGTCTCTGTCTCTCTGTCTCTCTGTAGAGTGAGTGTCGGGCGCTCGCTCTACACGCACACGCTCAGCGCTTCCACCACGTCAATGAGCACTGCCGCTGTGCGGGGAAACCTTTCAGCCACACCCTTCCCTGCCCACACCACCCGCTCCGTCGTGCTGACCTCGAGAACGTCCCACATGCCTGACCCCCCCAGCGCGACACGGACTGCAAACTCATCGGTCGCCTTGCACCCACACAAGATCGCCATCTTCGCACGCCGGCCACCCCTTCCGCTGTCACACACATCCACCAGGCGATGGCCTCTCCAGATGGCGCGCCCCGCCTGGCCGATGCTGTCCTTCAGCCGCTGCTGGTCGGCCACCGGGATCACGTCAGTGGCGTCGTAAGGTAGCAGAGAGGGGTCAGACGCCGCAGAGGCTAGATGGCTGAGCGATAGAACGACATGGTCCGTGAAGGATGCAGCTACCAGGTTGCAACCCAGGTTGCATCCTACACATACACCTACACACACACACAGACAGACAGGCAGAGAGAGAGAGAGAGAGGCATGAGAGAGAGCGTGTTCCTGGTGTGTGTGTGTGTGTCGACGTGGTTCACATACACTGAGTGGGCGGGTCCGATGCGTTGAAGTCGATGGCCAGGGGGATGCTGGCAGGCAGTGTGTCGGGGGTCAGAAAGGTCATTGGGTGTGCCCTCATCGGCGGCCCGAGGCGGTCTTGCCCATCGACGCGGCTCAGACGACTGTGCGGAGCCATCCACGTGAATCGGTGGCTGAAGAGCGAGTACTGCCGCACAGCATCGGGCCGAGAATCAAACACCGCCCTGCTGCCGACTCGTCGCAGATCGTCAGCCGAGACGATGATGGGCAGTGAGAGGATGAGGTGGGAATTCTTGATGAAGTAGATGAGCGGCACGGAGCGCTCCCAACGGCCGCCCTCCTCGATGACGTACAGGAGCCGCAAGAGATACTCAGGATGGCTGATGCTCTTGCCACCGTCGGGAAGCGCCCCGCGCAGCTCGCCCCACAGGTACATTCTGTCGGCCCTTGATCCCGTGACCGCTGACGTCACCATAGCCCACGCACGGCGCGCAGCGAGAGCGATGTTGGCCGCCATGAATCTGAAGGCGGGCATTGGCCTCAGTGCAGCTGCCCGCAGGGAAGGGTGGCGTCCCAGGAAGTTGCCGAAAGCCGTACCAAAGGCGCATCCTCCTCTGATGAGAAGAAACCACACCACGGGGAGCACCAGCATCGAGTACCGCGGTCCAAACAGCTGGACCACGAACGTCCGTGCGACAGTCGGAACCGCCACACACACCCGAAAGAGAGCAATGAGGGCCGCCACAGCTGCGAGGATGGTGACGAGATGGACCAGCCAGGGAAGAAACACGCTGCAGGTGGCCGTCACACGCTGCACCAGGTATTCCCGGGCCGTCTGTGGGCGCCTTCTGTAGGTCAGCACGCCACTGAGGCCCTTGTTGCAGATGGCAGTGTCGAGCCGGGCCGTCAGGTAAGCCTCGCTGATGAGATGGCAGCCGACGGTTTTCGAAGTGGCTCGCAGTGCGCCGCAGCTGTCTGCTGTGAGCCATCCTAACACCTCACCCGTGACGTCCCCAGGCAGGCCGGTCAGCTGACGGCACTTCATCACCGAAGGTCAGAAGGATAATTCAGGCCCAATCAGAAGATCAGAAATACTTTATGGCCCCCTTCGCACCTCGGCAGCCACACGGCCTACCTTTGCGGAAGATTGCGCGAGCTCAGTAACGTCTGCGAGCTTAGCCGAGAGAAGAGAAAGAAACGGCCTTCTCCTTTAGATCTCTTGTGTGAGCATAGACGAGGTTGACGAGAGGATACCGAGAGCCAAACAAACAGGCAAGTCGATGAATTATTCAATCACGAGAGTAGGAACACCGACACAACCGCCTGTTTCCCTGTGCTTGCTGTCCGTTGTTCGCTGCAGAGGGGACAAGCAAGACCAGCACCATGGAAGCCACTAGCCGCATCCCTCTCGTTCGCAGCCTTTGCTCCCTGGTGCCGCCGTCCCTGCGCGTCATGAGCCTCGAGGAGGCGGGAGACCAGCTCATCCGAGCAGAAGAGGCCGCCAGGGGCAAGACCATCGGCATGCGCGTGTTTGCTGCCATCGTCGTCTCGGTTGGGCTCGTGTGCATGACTACCGGCTTCGCCATCTGCCTGTCCATGGCAACTCTCACCAACAATACGTCGGTCGAGCAACCTGTCGCGGAAGCATACAACGACACACACGCGGCCATGCAGCTGTCGTTCTTGAGCAGCCCCGTCAGCACTGGCCAGCAGTGCCCTGCCGTTTGTGAGGCGGGCGAGTGGGAGGGGCAGCACCATGACGACAGCAAGGACGAACAGAGCAGCTACCATGGCCTCCCTGGGCCACCTGTGGATGAGGCTGCGGGGCACGCAGCTGATACGAATGGTGACGTCGAAGAGGATGCCGATGAGGAGGTCAGAAGCAAGGCGTCATCGGGCTACGGTGGGCAGGTGAGAGGCAGATCCACACCAAAACAGGTCAAGCAGGAAAGATGTCGTGTGTACTCGTGTCCGATATGGATGTGCAGCTTTTCTTGTTGTTGGCGTTGGCACTCGCCGCATTCTCTGCTTATCAGGTGGGAGGAGGGATACATGTCCTCAAGCTCATTCACACTTATGTGGCTGCAGGCTGCCCAGATACAGGCGCTCCAGACCCACCAGACGGCCATCCAGACGTCAAACGATAACGTAAGACGCACGATCCGTAATGACATTGCCGCACTCCTGCCTTCTTCTGTTGACCACTGCGCACAGCTGCGAGAATACGTTGACACCACCATGGCGACCATTCGTCAGGACACGGCCACTGGACTGGCGGCACTCAAAGCGGAGATGGAGCAGCAGATGACCACCCAGGTGTGACCAGGCCTTCACACTGAGGACATTCACAGACGCGATGTTTGTGTGTTCGGTGTCCATGCAGCTGCAGGACCAGAAAGTCCTCATCGAATCGACCCGCACTGAGATGCTCTCCAAGACGTCAGAGCTGCAGCAGGCGATCGGTGACAACAGCACGTACGTGGACACCAATTTGCAGCAACACGCTACTAAGGTCAGATCGACATGGGGAAGACACGGACTGACATACACGCAAATGCCCTCTCTCTCTCTCTCTCTCTCTGCTGTGTGTGTTCAGTTACAGGAGCTGCAGTCCATCATCGAATCAAACCAGACAATCGCACAGAAGAACACAGACGAGGTGACATGACAAACTAACTGCACACACTCAGACGAAGGCAAAGACGTGCAGTCTTCGTTTCTCTGGCGCCCCGACACTTGTGCGCAGCTGAGCACGGCCACCCGCAGGGAATTGCGCGCACAGGTACACTCCAATGGGCATCGCGCTCGTTCGTGTTATCTGTGTGTGTGTGTGTGTGTGTCTGGAGTGCCCGCAGGCAGCCCAGATACAGGCGCTCCATGCCAAAGTCGATACACAGGTACTCATGCCACGCAGCTGAATGCTTGAGGGCGCATACGTGTGTGTGTGTATATATGTGTTTGAATGGTCTCACGCAGGCCGAAGAGATGCGTGCGCTGAAGGGAGCCACCGACACATCGATCGACCAGGCAAGTGACGTCCCACATACACACGCTTAGCGCAGGCGAGATACGCTCCCTCCTGCCGTCTCACTGCATGCAGCTGCGCACACACGTGGACACCGATTTGGAGCAACACGCCACTCAGGTCAGATGGAGATGGGCGAAAGGCACACAGAGAGACATACGGATGCCCTCTCTCTCTCTCTCTCTGTTGCTGTGTGTGTTCAGCTACAGGAGCAGCAGGCGCTCATCGAGTCCAACCGAACAGCCGCACAGAAGAACACAGAGGAGGTGAACGGACAGAGACACACTCAGACAAAGACAAAGACGTGCACTTGTTGTGGCCGACATCGGTGTGCAGCTGGAGGAGGCCATCCGCAAAGAAATCCGCGCGCAGGTCTGCTCCAATGCGCACATGCTTATGCGACTGGCTGTGTATCTTGTTGCCTCTGTGTGAGGATATTCCAGTGCGTTTGGGCTGATTCGCCTCTCACAATCGGTCAGTACGTGGCCATGTGCAACTGGCTGGGCGGCAAGGAGTTCAACATCATATACAAGTAAGCGGCAAAGCACACATTCTAACTAGCAGCGCAGTAGCTCACGCGTGTGTGCGTGTGTATCAGGTCATCGCGTGACGGCACCACGTATAGCGATTTGCTCCGCTGTGTGGCCAGCAAGAACGGCCTGGTGATCATCATCCGCAGGGGCACATATGTCTTCGGCGTGTACATCAGTGCCGGCCTGCAGCTGCCCGACGACCCCACCAAGAGCCGCAGATACAGCTGTGATCTGTGGTATTTCTCATTGGCCGGCCACTTCCCCACACCGACCAAGATCGACATTAACGAAGAGTGCCAGCTTGTGGTGGTGGCGGGGAGGGAGAGGATTGTGGGTGGTGCGAATGTGTATATCGGCGGGGATCTGCGTCTAGGGTGGGGTGGCTTTGGCAGGGGTGGCCGGCCTGCCGTCGACATCTGCAGGTGCCGTCAGTGGACCTCCGGCCATGTGCCTGAGGGCTACACGGGAGAGAGGGATGAGGATGGCTGTGCTATGTTGGGTGGGGTGAGTGAGTTCATGGCTGATGAGATAGAGGTGCTGCATGTGGTGGGGCAGTGAGAGAGGGAGAGAGAGAGTTGTGTCTGGCTGTATGTGCCGCTTGCAGTGTTTTCTATCGATCTATCTCGTGTGGCCTTCGTGTGTCACTGACTCAGTGTCAGGTGTCACACATGCATATCTTCCTGTCATTCTTTCGACACGTGCTCCTGCGTGTGTGAGCTCTCTATTCCTGCGTGTGTCTTGATGGGTGTGTTGTTTGTCTGTACCATAGCTGGCTGTCGGAACGATGCTTGTACACACCACTTTTTGTGAATCATTGCTCGGTTGAGTCAGCCAGGCATGCAGCCACGTCCATGGCCAGCCCGGGAGGGTGCTGCTGCGCTCAGCGGATCTACAGCCGCTGTCTGCCTGCGGGCTACTTGGGAGTGAGGAATCAATATGGCTATGCAGTGTTGGGTGGGTCAGAGTACTTGAGGGCTGACGAGCTAGAGGTGCTGCACTTGGTGCACGCGCGGTAGTAGGTGGCCTGTCCGTATCGATACCGCTTTACCACATAAATCGCATCCCGGGCTATAGCTGTTGATGGGTGTCTGTCGTCTGTGTACCATAGATAGCCATTGATTGGTCGTGTCTCTCTCTTCTCTGCCTTGGGTCGTCTGGCGGATATCGAGTGTCTTGTTGACCACTCACATGTATAGCCAGCCAGTGAGACTGTGCCGTCCTTTATGCGACATTGTACCATTTCTTCCACAAGACGAGACGCTGTCCCTTAACCAAGTGTCATCAGTGCTGATCAACACCACACCACACCGTGTCAACACAGAGATGTCCGCGCACAGAGCCACCGAAAAACCTCTGTATGGCTGTCTGGCTGCCCTTCGTGGTGGCCGCGATGATAACTAACCTGTCCGTGTGGTGCGCTCAATTCGCTGGATGGTTTGAAACAAAGGAAATGGTCCGTCGATCCATCAGTCCATCCATCCATCCATCCGTCCATCCACCGGTATGTGTGTGAATGCAACGCTGCAGCCGTCTGCAGCTTTGAGAAGTAGGTCCTCCCCTTCTAGATCTGTGTGTAAGCGTAGACGAGGTTGACGAGAGGATACCGAGAGCCAAACAGACAGGCAAGTCGATGAATTATTCAATCGCGAAGAGCAGGAACACCGACACAACCGGCTGTTCCCCTGTGCTTGCTGCAGCAAGTGAGAGATCCGGGTGTCAGCAACACCATTATCGATGACAGAAGGCGACAGCCACAGCCGTGACCAGAGCACACCTCTCATTGAAGGCCTGAGGTCCCTGGCACCGTCCTCCCCGCGCGTCATGACACTCGAGGAGGCGGCAGATCGGCTTGTGCGAGCGGACAAAACAATCAACTGGCTCACGCGTGCGCTACTGGCGGTCTCATCGTTTGGGCTGATCTGCGTGGCTGTCGGCATCGTCGCCATCGTCGCCATCGTCGCTGGCTGGCCGATCCATGGGAGCCGGGCGGCAGTTCAGTTGCAAGTGACAACGGCCACCTGCCAAGACGTCCGGTCGACACTAGCGGAGATGATCGAAGAGAAGTTCGTGTCCCTGACGGAAGCCTTGCACCGGCAGATATCGACTCAGGTGAGACCGAAAGACACGACACATCCAGAGGGCCATAGACGATGTGCTGTGTGTCGTGTGATGTGTGTGTCCATGCAGCTGCTTGAGCCGAGCCGTTCTGAGGTGCTCGGCAAGACTCCGCATGTCGAGCAGACCATCGCCGCCAACAAGACAGCTGCGGAAAGCAACACACAGGAGGTGAGCCTGCACACACGCACACAGCGAGAGACCAGTAGATGCGCATCACCTCTTCTCGTTATCCTTGCTTGTGTATGCAGCTGTCCGAGGCATTTGGTAAAGGCGAAAAGGAGCAGACCGCCACGGACGCCAGCATACTCGTAAGCCATCTATCTGCCTTTGCAGGCTCTGGCGTTTATGTCCTTTCTGTGTCTGTTTCCCTGTGTTCAAGGCACCCCTCCATGACAGCTCACTCACAGTGGTCAGCTATCTTGCCCTGCTTGAGTGGCTGGGAGACGACAAGTCGCTTCGTCTCGCCTGCAAGTACGCAGCCGCACACAGATACATTCCACGTGCATCAGATTCATTTTGTTGTACGCCCGTCTGTATCTGTCAGGTCTTGACATTGTCCTTCACTTGCAACATTGATGTGTGCGTGTGAGTGCCCGCAGGCAGCCCAGATACAGCAGCTTCAAGGCAAAGTCGACACACAGGTATGAAGCACACATCGCACACACAGACAGTATGCAGCTTGGCAACATCTGTCGCATCGCAGGCGGCAGAGATCCAGGCGCTGAAGGAGAGCAGCGCAGCCGACAGGGCCGCCATCAATGCGGCAACCGAGCAGGCAAGGGACACCCACATACACACTCTCTGGGTCCATCCAGTGGCTAAGTGATGGACCCGCTCTTGCTGTCTTTCTCTGTGCAGCTGCGAGCCAACACGGAGTCCACAATGGTGACCATGCGCCAGGAGGCGGCGCTGTTGCAGACCATCGAGGACAAGATGGCCGCCATCAAAGAGGCGATATGGCAGCAGACGTCCGCTCAGGTAAATCAGAAAGACATAAGCACATATGAATGGGGCACACGTGGCTGGCTGTCCTGCTGTGTGACAGCTACAGGAGCAGAGAGCGTTCATCGTGTCAAACCACGATGAGTTGGTCGGCAAGGCTTCACGTCTCGAGCAGGCCATCGACGACAACAGGGCAGCGGCAAAGAAGAACACACAAGAGGTAAGCGAACAAACCGCCAAGATGTGCGTTCTTCATCTCTCTGTCTGTGCTCTGTCTGTGCAGTTGTGTGACGTCATCCGCGAGGAGGCGCAGAGCGAGATACAGTCGCTGAAAGACACCATCAACGCATCAATCGAGCAGGCAAGGGACACCCACGTACACGCTCTCTGGGTCATGTGTCCTTTGCCTTGGTGCAGCTGCGCACGTACGTGGACACCAATTTGCAGCAACACGCCACTCAGGTCAGATGGAGATGGTCGAAAGACACAGAGACAGACATACGAATGCCCTCTCTCTCTCTCTCTCTCTGCTGTGTGTGTTCAACTTCAGGGGCAGCAGGCGCTCATCGGATCCAACCAGACAGCCGCACAGGAGAGCACAGACGAGGTGAACGGACATACACACACTCACACAAAGACAAAGACGTGCACTTGTTGTGTCCGACATCGGTGTGCAGCTGGGGGAGGCCATCCGCAAGAAATCCGCGCGCAGGTCTGCTCCAATGCGCACATGCTTATGAAGACTGGCTGTGTATCTTCTTGCCTCTGTGTGTGGATATTCCAGTGTGTTTGGGCTGATTCGCCTCTCACAATCGGTCAGTACGTGGCCATGTGCAACTGGCTGGGCGGCAAGGAGTTCAACATCATATACAAGTAAGCGGCAAAGCACGCACTCTCATACTAGCAGCACAGTAGGAGCGCGTGTGTGTGTATCAGGTCATCTCGTGATGGCACCACCTATGGCGATTTGCTGCGCTGTGTGGGCGACAAGACCGGACTGGTGATCATCGTCCGCAAGGACATGTATGTCTTCGGCGTGTACATCAGTGCCGGCCTGCAGCTACCTGACGACCCGACAGACTATCGCAGGTACAGCTGTGGTGTGTGGTGGTTCTCATTGGCCGGCCACTTCGACACACCGACCAGGATCAATGTCCCACGACGGCAGTATGTGTCGGTGGCGGGGAGGGAGGGGAGCACGTCATGGGGTGGAGTGTGTACATCGGTGAGTGGCTGTGGCTGGGGTGGGGTGGCAGGGACAGTGACCGGCCTGCTGCCGACATCCGCAGCTGCCGTCAGTACACCTACAGCCACCATGTGCCTGAGAGCTACATGGGAGAGAGCAAAGCAAAAGCAACGGACCTTCTGCTTGACCTCGATGGACGCCACACGGGGCAGCATGGCGGCCGGGTCGTTGAGGAGGTACTGGGGCAGGGGATGCTGGCCGCCGCAGAACTCGATGGTGAGTGTGTGGGCTGAGGGGCAGGCGAAGGAGGCGGCGGGGACGATGGCCGCCGCATTGTCACGCGCGTGATGTGTGCGTGTGGGGAGTGTGACGGTCTCGGCCTGCTGGCAGCATGTCTCGAGCGTCGACTGTGCGTCGGCAAGGGGGGCTACGGCGCCCGACAGGGGCAGGCGGAGCTTGACACCCCCCATGCAGCCCTCGCCGTCGGTGAAGCCGCCACGGTAGTCCTCGCGCGCGCCCTCGGCCACACAGCTGGAGCGGAACTTGTGCAACGCCTGTTGTTGTTGTTGAGACAGACAGAGGGAGAAGCGTGTGGTGCATTGTCTGCTCACCCACCGTCCATTTTGGTGTCTTACTTTGATCATGTCTGTGGTTCTGATGTCTGGGAGTATCATCTGTATGTTGTGCAGGGGGCCCCCCATGTCGGAGCCCATCAGCGCGATGAAGCCCTCGTCGGCTGCCGGGGCGGACAGGTTGTGATGCACGCGACCCGACAGGCTGGCGAGCGACTTGGCTGAGCCATAAACCATACACGCACGGAGAGGGATGACGGCATGCGGATGTGTCGTGTTGCGTGTGGTGTCTCCACATACCTGAGGGCGTGTCTTTGATGGCCTTTGCGATTTTGTCGATCTCCACCTTCTCCTTGCAACTCGGATCATCCTGCACACACACACACACACACAGGGGGGCACGAAGGTACTTGTACTGATTCGTGGGTGTTGGTTGGGTTGTGTCGCATCATTTCTTCTGACCTTATCCACCATGAGGTCGAGCGATGTGAGTCCCTTCTCAGCCTTGGCGATCCAGCTTAGGGGGGCGGCCATGGTCACGCTCACCGTGCTGAGCTCAAGCAGGGCGGGCCACGAGTAGCTGCGATCCTCCACAAGCTTGGTCCACACACTGTTGACCGACACCTTCTGCAGACGCGAGAACACCTACGGCTTCTGACGAAGCGACAAGGGCCGACACACAGTACATTGTCATTCCGCCGTTTCCTTCCTCCTTCCCACCTTGATTGAGGGTAGGTATTTGACCTTCTTGAACTCGCCCCTTCGCCACTGCATGTCCGTTGCGTCGTGTCTGGGCTTCTCGCGGCCCTTCTTGTCGTACTCAGGCTCCTTCGGAGGGCACAGCAGCTCCACCGACTCAACCACGCCCGCCAGCCTCTCCAGCAGCTGCACGAGGGTGACGGTGGGGCGGTGGTTGACGCGAAACACTCGGCACTCACGCAACGGCGCAGACGAACGACCTGACGCACACGCAGGCACACAAAGAGGGAGGATGTGTCGGCTCATGGGTGGCGTGTTGCTGCACACCACTGACCTGTCCATTTGTTGATGGTGTTTGCCTTGGGGCTGCGATCGAGTTCGACGATGGGGTGCATGGCGCGCTGCTGTGTGAGGGCTCTGATGGATGTGCTGACGGGTGCGAGGGACTCGATGGACGGCACGAAGCCGAGGTACGCGCCCAGCCCGAAGCCGCCCGTCCCCTCAGCCGTGCTCATCCAGAGCGGCTCAGGCAGATCCTCCAACGACAACTTAGCCTGAGAGAGACCAACCGAGATGGAACAGCAATTGTGGAACAGCCGATGTGTGTGTCTGTCATCATAGTGTGTGTGTGTGTGTCGTGTGGTTACCTCCTCGTTGTGGTCGATGTCCTTGATCTTGTCGGCGATGGCTTGCATCTTCTTGACCACTGCCTCCAGCTGCGACGTGGCCCTCACGCTGCTGTCGTGGACCTGCGTGTTGGCGTCCCTGGTCACCATCGAACACCACACACGGGCGTGACGCTCCACCTCCTGCCACCCAACACCATCAACACCATCAACACCATCAACACCCTTGTGTGTTGCTGATAGTGTCGGTTGGTGTGTTGGTGTGTTGGTGTGACCTGCATGCGGTTGTGCTGTCTGTTCGACTCGGGCGGTGGGAGGGCAGCCTTCAACTCAAACACATGCTCCGCCTGACACACACACACACACACACACACAACAAGGTATAAGTGCTGCTGCTCCATGCTTGTGTTTGCATTTGTGTGTGTGACCTTGGCCTTGGCGTCCTGCACCCGCTGCAGCTGCTCCTGCAGTCTGTCAGCCATCGCAGCGAAATAGGCCACCACATCACCACCACCCACACCAACATCCTGCACACAACACAACACAACACACGGAAGCAAAGCAACAGTTCCATCCATCCACTCTTTTCATTTGTCCCGCGTTGCTTGCTCCCGCCCTCACCTCCATCTCGATATCGTCGTCTGCTGCCTTATCCGCCTTGGATCTGCCCGCACTGTCCACCTTTGTGCTCTTGCCCTTGTTCTTGGCTTTGGCTTTGCCCTTGTCGTTGAGTTTGGCCTTCTTCTGCACGACGGCCTTGGTGCGGCGCCCCTCCCACTCTGAACCCCCCTCATCGCTGCTCTCATCCACCTCCTCGTCACCCACAGGCCGCTTCTTGCAATTGCCGCCGGCTGCCGCAGCGGACGACGCAGCCAAAGAGGCAAGTACGGCTTGGCGGGCTGTCAATCGGGCTGTCATCTTCGAAGGAAATCGAGCTGGATGCAATTGCAAAGATGTAAACAGCGTCCGCGGCCAGGATGCCGGGGGCTGGAGGCAAGCCCTCAGTCTCGGATAGAGAATCCATTGGAAATGCTCATCCCGGGATGCTCATCCCTGCAGGACGTAGGGAAAGGTCGTCAAACCCTTACCGACCGGCCGACCGTCAGCCCAAGTTTCCATGGAAACCAGTCTCATCAATGTCTGCGTAGACACAGAATCTATCTCTGGACACACACACTATCATGAATGCATACGGACAGGTAGACGAGAGCGCTCGAATGAGTGAGTCATGCCAAAAAAACACGTCGCACAAACAACATCGTCCCAGCTGCCCTGCCCCATCTGTTGACCGCCACTACAGAATGTGTACATCATATCTACGCATTGGCCTTGGCGGCCTCCCATATCGTCCTGGCCATCATCTCGCCCCCTTTGCTGGAGGGCTCCACCCGGTCGACGTACAGCGAAGAGTCGGTGCCGTCCAGCACGTCAAACAGAGCCAGCGGCACCACCTTAGTGCCCTCAATGCGGACGGCTCGGGTGCCTAGCTCATACACCTGCCGGATGGCCGCTTGCAGCTTCTCGGGATGCGTGTCATAGTCCAACGCCTGTATGTTGACACACGCAGATACACACATGCACACGCCACACCTCTGTCCAGAATGCTGGCTGACCGCCAGAGCGCTGTTGGCCCACGAGGGTGTCCTCCTCTGGTCGGGAAAGTATATCATACAGACAAGGACAAGTGCCGGCCGCGCCTTCTCAATCAGCTTCATCACATAGTGCCGCGTGTCATCCCGAAACATACCCACAAAGTGCCCCAGGGCCATGTCGATGTCCTCGGGGCTCTCCGAACCGATCAGCAGCGACGCGTTGGCCATCGTGGCGGCTGAGGGGTTCAATGCGATATCGTTGCCACCGACAGACACCACCAGCACGTCGTTGGGGCCGACGTTGTCTCTGATGAAGGTGTCGTGTGGGAATATATAAGAGCCGTTGCGAGCGGCGAGTGTCGACTCCTCGACAGCCGTGTTGATGCAGATGGTACGTGTGGGGGAGGTGGGCGTTGGGTCGGCCTCGTGGGCGATGATGCTGTTAAGGTGGAAGGCCACGTCAGGCCGACACAGCGGCGGACTCAGTACATGCTCGTACCTGCGTTGAGGCAATCAAGACACAGACCACCAACCGTCACACACCCGTCCATCACTGCTTGGCGTACCCACCCGTTGGCTGCGGGCACCGTTTCGTTGAGCCAGGCTTTGTTGTCCAGGCTCGAGTCGCCCGCCAGCCAGATGAACCGATGCGGCTGGGTTGGCGCGACCTGATTCTTCAGGGCGGCATACAGATGCTCCAAATCGCTGATCTTGTGGCCGTGGAACTCAGAGAAAAAACGGTCGTGGGGAATCGATGAAGCCGCGGGACCATGCTGGTCTGAAAGCGCAGAAAGTGCACAAATGAATCCATGTGTCTGCGTGATTGGCCATTTTCTGTCCTCACTGGCGTCACCATCGAGGCGCCGGCGCCACATCTCTTTGGACCTGATGAAGCGTAGAAGGACAACATGCACAGATGTAATGTGATGATCCATCGCCCGCCCACCAGCTGGCTGCTTGAGCTGCAGCTCAATGAAGAAGGATGATCAAGCCGGGGCAATGAAGAAGGATGATGGCTGCAAGGAACACACGCACGAGGCTGGAAGGAACAGATTCACACACGCCTGGACACGCGCATCTACATGCTTTCGCTGATATCCCTCACCTCTGTGGCATCGTCCCATCATTCACGTCAAAGAACGATGTCGAGATCTTGCCTGTACACCAGCACCTCCCCGCTTCAAATGCGAGCTCAAAATGAGAGATAAGCCCGCAAATAATGAGGGCCAGAGAAGGAGCAGAAACAGGAGGGCCTGACGCAGCAAAGCGACAGGTAGGTAATCGGACACAGATCTCGTCGTTCGCTTCTCACGTTGATTCTCCTCTGCTTCTCATGGATTGTCTGAAGGAAGAGCGGAAGGCATGATCCGCTTCAGTCGTCCGTTGCGCAACCTTCCCGTTGCCGCGCCTGCCGCCGTTGATGCATCGGCGGTACCCCTGTTTGTTGCCGAGACCAGGAGGGCGCCTCAGAGCGTAAGTGTGCTTCATATGAACAGACACATTTGTGAGCCTTTCTGTGTGCTGTGTTTGTGCTACAGATGGCATCTGATGATGTGCGCCCAGCCAAGCAGCGGAAGGTCGTTCGCCTGAATGGCCTCAAGAGTGAACACTTCGCGAGAGGTCAGTCGGTCACTCAGTTAGTGTAACTCGGGAGATCATTCCCATCGGTATGCACATCTCTCTCTCTCTCTCTCTCTGTGTGTGTGTGTGTGTGTGTGTGTGTGCAGGTGAGCTGTGGGCGGATGTGCGTGAAGATTGGCGTGAGTGCTTGGTCGACCGCTTTGGCAGAAGCCATACATACCTCAGGTAGTACACAAATCGCAACCACAGCAACACGTGTGTGCACACCTGTCCGTGTATGCCAACGTCTGGTTTCTGTTTGTCGGATGCAGGATATCTCTGACAGAGAGGTGTAACCTGAGATGCCAGGTGAGCGGTGCTGGGTGGGTGGATGGATGGATGGATGGCGCACATATGTACCCCCATGTCTGTCTGTCTGTGTCTGTCCAGTACTGCATGCCGGCCGACGGCATCGACCTGTCGCCAAACGACTCAATACTCACTGCACACGAGGTACAAAGAGAACTACAGACGCATATATAGATCGATCACGAGATGTCATCTGTCGACTGTGCCATAACTTACGGCAGACCGTCCGTTTCGCGTCCATGTTTGCTCAAGCGGGAGTGGACAAGATCAGACTCACAGGGGGAGAGGTACGCTCACAGCCGAGGCTCAGGTCGATGTGGGCGTACTCGTATGTCATGTCTGTTCCGCAGCCGACCGTCCGTAAGGATTTCGGTGACCTTGCGATGCGCCTCGGCGAGATACCCGGGCTCAAGACGTTCGCGGTGAGCACGATGCATGCAGACATTATACACACGCATCGCGATCGCTCTGGGACCGTGCATCCGTGCTTGTGTGTAGATGACTACCAACGGCGTGACGTTGATGCGGCACATCGATACCCTCAAGAAGGCGCGGATGAACTGCATCAACATCAGCCTCGACACACTCGTGCCCGCCAAATTCGCTTTCATGGCGAGGCGAAATGGGTTCGAGAAAGTCTGGTACGTGTCCACAAATACACATACACACACACACATGTATATACGTGACTGGGTGTGTTGCCTGATGGATGTGGATGCAGGGAGTCGATCAATTCGGCGCTTGAGGGCGACTTCTGTCAGCTTAAGATCAACTGTGTCGTCATGAAGGGATTCAACGACGATGTGAGCACGCATGAGCCCGCAGACACGCAGACACCTGTTATACTGATGCCTGTATCCACGCCTTTCTGTGTGGATGTGTGCGTATGTGTGCAGGAGCTGTGTGACTTTGTCCGTCTGACTGAGGAGTGGCCCGTCCACATCCGGTTCATCGAGTACATGCCATTCACCAAAAACGGTATTGACCGATCGCCGGACACACTAATGTCTGCACCTTCATCCACGGACGAATGACGCGTGTGTGTTTCGTCGCAGGTTGGTCGGACAAGCGCATGGTGACCAAGGAGAGCATGATCAAGAAAATACGCAAGGAATTCCCCTCACTCGCGCGGGTGGGTATTCACATATCCCTGCACACACGCGAGACCTTGTATGCTTTCTATGTGCGTGTGTTTAGGCGGATGACCCGTCGCCCAACGAGACGGCCCAGCTGTATCGTGTGGCGGGATTCCGCGGCTATGTGGGGTTCATCTCGTCCATGTCAGACATGTTCTGCGGGTCATGCAACCGAATCCGGTACGTATGTGGCGTCTGCTAGTTACTTTTTGCATGGATGGATGGCGTGTGAATTGCGGGTGCGTGTGTAGGTTGACGGCCGACGGCAATCTCAAGAACTGTCTGTTCGGCGTGGAAGAGTTCAACATACGCAACGTGCTGCGCAGGTCAGCACCAGCAACACGTGTGTACATAGTTATGTTGTGCGACCCATCCACCCCTCTGTGCGTGTGTGTATGTGTGTCTGTCTGTGCAGCGGCAACAGTGACGATGAGGTAATGGGTGTGGTCAAGGAGGCCGTCCAAGCCAAGAAGAAGGCCCACGGAGGCATGCACTTCCTGGCCGAGCAGGCCAACCTCAATCGGCCCATGATCAAGATCGGCGGGTGAACCGGGGCGACTTTTTCATGTGCTCCCACTCTCTTTTCGTATGCGCACGGACAGTACAATGCCGCCATGTACAGATGGACAGACACACATACACTGCTGTATGTACAGCCAATGGTCTTCTCGATGCCCATCATTCATGCCGTGGAGTTTTTGCGATGGAGACCCTGCCTTCCTGTCTGTGTGCTCGGTGCACCGTTTTGACACTATCTGTCTATCCCTTGGGTGTGCATGGCATGGTCGATTTTGTCCCTGTCTGTATGCATTTATACAAACAATGAAGGACGGTGCCGCTTAGTGCAAGGTCGATGAATGGATGGATGGATGGATGGGCGGGCATGTTTTTCTGCCCGGCCATTCGTCGCTTCCGTGCATCCATGTGTGTGTATGCGACATGACAGACGTTTTCCGCGTGTGTATGAAAGGCCTGTGTCATCGTGAAGGACGACTGAAAACACAACATGCACCCACCCATACACACACACACATGCACATACGCACACACACATCACCTAACCGCACCCTCTCTGTCCCTGTCTCTCGGATAAGCAAAGTGCAACAGCGAGAACACAGCCACAGCCAAACACCAGGGCAGCGCAATGGTGGCCACGAGCGCATGGGCAAGGGCCTGCGCGTTGCCCCTCCTCTGTGCGGGGTCCATGTGCTTGATCAGCTCGGGTGAAAAACGATAGCCGAAGAAATCCTCAGCCAAACGACCCACCAATGGCGCGCCAAAGAGGGCAGATGCGAACACCTCCACACCAATCGTCTGCAGGAATGGATGGACGCACACATGAAGACACGCACAGAGAGAGACACCATGCACACAAATGGATGGTGTGTGGTGTCTCGTGAGTGCTGTTCCTCTCACCCATGCGAACACAGTGGCTCTCTGTTCCTTGGAGATGATTTCACTCAGAATAGGACGCACGACGACCACCCCCGCCCACCCACTGGACAAACCCATCACGATGCCAATCGCCGCGAAGTAAGGAACAGAGCTGCTCTCACGAGGGAGACACAGCAGCAGATAAGTGATAAGAGGGATCTTCAGCAAATACCCAATCTCGCCTGCAACACAAAACGGACGGACGGATTGATAGACAGAGAGCATCCAAGTCTGTCTCCCTTCCGCGCACCGAGAAAAAGACGTCCATGGTTGGGTGACCATCTGTTGAGGCCGTCAGCGAGATACCCGCCGAGGGGGCCGGCCATTGCTGTGGCTGCTAGCGATGCGCCGGTGAGCAGGGCCACGTGCAGGTCATCAATCTGGCAGTACTGGAAGTATACACACTTCATGGTATGCATTGCGATCAACCATCCGTGTAGGCAGTCAGCGGGGGATTACCTGGAAGTACATGATCAAGAAACTCCCAGCCGACAGCGAAATGGCAGCAAAGAAACCCTAACGAGAAAGACAGAGACACATGTCTTTTTGAAGGGTCCCGAAACGGATGGGCTTTCACCTGAATGATAACGATCTGAACAGTGGGGTAGCGAAGGAAGGCGAGTGAGCCCCTCCAGTGGTCCGTAAGTAATAAAGAGGCGACCGATGCACTGTCACTCATGTGGGTGGTCTCCGTGGCACCAGCAGTGGTAGCAGTGTCTTGTGTCTCTTCACTCATCGGCTTGTACGTGTTTAATGGCAGGCACATGGCAAACAGAATGCTGACAATCGCCACCGCAAAATGAGCGACGCGCCATCCCTTTAAAAAAGTTGGCCATCATCCAAGCGGCAAACAGAGACCCACGGCATCTTTATTACTTACGCAGATGCCGAGAATGACTCGATTGGAGATGCTAGTAGTGCATATCTGGCTGACCAGCCGCCCCACCACTTGAGTGAAGTGGATCCAACCAAACATGCGCCCCAGCTCCTTCTCGGCATACTCCCCCACAACACACTGCGCCACAGGGTTGACTGCAGCCAGGCCGACCCCCAGAATGGCACGAGACACCATCATTGGAGCCAATGTGGACACCTATGAGAAAGTCATGTGGGCCACGGTGTGCTTTGATGGATGTGTTGATCTCTTCTCTTAGTCACCGCTGCAGCCATTCCGCTGGAGAGGCCCCACATGAGACAACCCAGCAACAGCACGGTCAGGGGTGGATAGTGTGCGTCTGCTGTCCTGCCCCAGACGGGCGATGTGAGGGCGAAGGCGAGGGTCTCGCATAGAGTGATCAACCCCAAGTATTGAGGGCTGAAATGCAGGTCACTTTCCTGAATGAGAGAGCGCAAGGCGCAGTTGTCAGTGCAGATGCACACACAATGCATACCAGCGCTTTGTATGAGGCGGGAAGCAGCTGGTCTGCACATCCGCTCAGGGCCACACCGACGCCAAGGAGGGCAAACGTCCGCTCCAGGCTCTCCTCCCTCTCCTTTAGGGCTTCGGGTTTGAGTAGCGGCGCCCGTTCTTCTTCCTCTCCTTCGTATCTGGCCGATACTGCTCGCGATGCTATAGGTGGTGATAAGGGCACGATGCTGTCTTCGGGATCCCATTGCATGGTTGGTCGCAGGGCTTGGGGCGCATGCAGACTGGGGGTTACTGGGGGAAGCTCGCAGAAGCCGAAAAAAGCGACTCCTCTGCTCTTGTCGTCACGGTAGCGAGTCTGTAAGATGCCCATAGCCGCTAAGGCAATACCGAGGCCGCCAACGCTCCTCCACGGACAGACGGATGATCCCAGGGTCAGCGATGATGCCCACTGCAACTTGAAGCCTTAGGCACTGAAAGCTGGGTAATTCTCTGAAATGCAGAGGGCGGATGTGTATCCGGCTGAGTCCGATTCGGGGTCGAGTGAAGACCTTGTCCATCTGCGAGAAGCCGACCGGCAAACAAAGCCACCGCCGATAGAGCAGGCTGAATCCCTGGATGACGTCAAGGGGGAGCTGCCACCTGCTCTGCGAACGATAATATACTCACCCCGGCAGGTGAACCTTCTAGAAGGGCAGTTACCAAACACGCTTGGAGTGGAGGACTCTTTCTGTTTGCAGATGGTACACAGATCCGCTGTCTTGACAACAAATGATTTTAGAGATAGCATCAAGGAGGCCATCGACAAAGGAGATGCAGAAGGCCTGGAGAACATGTTCATGGGGATGAAGCCTGAGCATGTCGAAATAACGCTGAAGAGCGGAGACTGGTGCGGCCATCATTCGGCCATCCATTATGCTGCAGGTAGGTACTGCACCTGCGTATCAGGTGTTGGGGTGCTTGCCAGCACTGCTTGGGGTGTTTCTTAGGCACTTGTCGTGATGCGGAAGTCTTTGAGACGCTGCTGCAGGACCGACGACATCTGCTCTCTGTCAAAGATGCGGTAAGTAAGATGCATCGTAATCGACATAGCCGACAAGTCCCTGGTGTGTATCTGTGTTGTATGTGTGTTGTATGTGTCTGTGTGCTCTGTGTCTCTCAGAGGGGCAGGACGCCTCTTCACGTCGTGGCCGAGAAGGATGAGCTTTATCTTGTGGAGAAGTTTGTCGATTGGGGCGGGTCGGACCTGCTGAAATATCAAGACGAGGTGAAAGTTGTGTCTCTCCACTGATGCATCAGAAATACTAAGGTCTTTCTGCCTGATTCAGAACGGCTACACTGCGCTCCATTATGCAGCCGGTAAGTCATCTTGCAAATGGACAATAATACAGAAGTATTGATCTCTCAAAGACGTCTCTTGTCGACCTCTCACAGACGAGGGCCACGCTGATGTCGTGGAGTGGATATTGAAACTGTATCCACAGCTGCTGAAGACCAAGAACAATGTGGGCTACACTGACTACATGCACATCTCAAATCACTGCCGCTCATCTGTGACAGGACGGAGAGACGGCTTTTGATCGTGCTCTGATTGCGGCTGGGATGGTCGGTGTAGTCTTCTTCTCGGCGAAGGTTCTCACTGTGATGGTTGGCGTGGCTGGACACATGGTCATAGAGCTTCTGGAGACGAGTAGCGAGCAGCTCGATCAGCTGTTAAAGCCTCAGGTCCTTCAAGAAGTGGTTCCATTTATGCGTGGCTTCCTGAGGGATCGATCGGAGTCGCCTGGCATCGACAGTCTTCGGTCTTGTTCCGTCTTTCGTCAGCTGATGCAGTCTCGACAGCAGGATTCCCTCAGCGATGATCTTTCGAAGTTAGCGGAATGGCTGGAGGTGAACAGGGAGAACCAGCATCCTTTGATTCTGCATCGATCCATTCGTGTGGCTCTCAGGCATTTGCAGCCGGCTTCTGCACCGATACATCAGAGAATGACTTCCGCGAAAGTCTTGCCGGCAAGGGGAAAGAATGGCTTACACTGCTTGAGGCTGCAGAACCGCTACAAGTAGTCACGCAAGGTGAATCGGATCATGTATCCGAATCTGCTACCTTGTCCATGTCTGTTATTTTCTTCTGCGAATGACTGCGACAGCGAACTCCATTTCCTTTGTCACATGTAAGAAGAATACAAGAGACATACAAGACATTTCGCGAACTCCTTGTGTGTCTATCTCGTGAAGACCATTGGCAAGAGACATACAAGAACGGCAGCGCCAACATCTCGCCGCGTGACGTGTTCATCAGCCGCGTGCTGTCGATGCTTATGATGTACTGCTGCAGTGGCCAGAAAGTCGCGTATTGGTCATTTCTTTTCTTTTTTTGCTGCATTGTGCCGCAGGGTCACCTTTGTGCTTCTTCACATAGAGGAGCTCAAAGGAAATGACGACGCCAAGTTTTCATGTATGGGGCAGTCTGTGTGGCTGTGGAGCACCGTAATGACTGGCATTGGATTCATTCTGCAGGAGATTTCTCAGGTGAGGAAGAAACGAGGCACACCGCATCTATATGCATGCTCTCTTCTTGTTCGTCTGCAGTGCATTCGCCTTGGGACATCGTACTGGGCGGACTCATGGTAAGCCCCAAATACACAAAGCCAGGTGTGCTGGTGGCTCCTTGCTTTGCTGTGGGGCAGGAACTATATTGACTCGGTGAGTTCCCTCACCATCATCGCCTTCATCATCACCCACTTCACGGGGTGGTCGGATGCCATGAAAGTCAAGGCAGGTGTTCTGATTGCCCTGCTTTTCGCCCTGCGCATCCTCCAGACAGCTAGCCTGCATCCCACTGTGGGGCCACAAATTCTGTGAGCACAGCCATGGCGACACAGAGCCATGCTTCGCAGCAGCATATCATCTGTGCGGCATGTCTGACCAATCAGTGCTGTGCTGAGAATGCTGTCCGACATCAGCATGTTCCTGCTGCTATACCTCTACATCCTGCTGGTCTTCGCCGCCATTCTTCTGTTCTCCTACAACGAAGACCATGAGTTCTTCGGCACCTATGGCCAAGCCACACTCAACTTGTATGTATGTGAGCGCATGAGAAGACAGTGCGCGGCCATGACATGGTGCTCTTCACTCTGCAGCTTCTATGTCGGCTTTGGCGACTTCGACAACGCACTGAACAATGCCATCGAGTCCCAAGACACGCTGGGCACCGTGCTGCTCCTCATCTATGCCGTACTGTCATCCATCATACTTGTGAGCCACTGGACCATATCCATGGAATGTCACACATGCATTTCTTGTGTTGTTGCTCGGATAGCTCAATCTGCTTATCGCCATCATGGCGTCAACGTATTCGGCGATCGAAGCGACACAAAACGCGCAATACCAGTCGAGAAGAAGCAGAGGGAATGAAAATCGATGCATAATAATATACTTTTGCCCATTCAGGTTGCTGCGCATTCGCGTGTTGAATGAGTATCTCACTGTGTCTCAGCACGAGCGGCATGCGCCACCGTTCAACCTCATCGGTCAGTGAGAAAATTATCTCATCCTGAGTCATCCATCGAAATGTGAGCATGACTGTGCGTCTGTCTTTGCAGCTGTGGTGATATCCGTGCCCTTACGATACGTCTCGTCTCTAATGAGTGAACAACGGCGGCAGCAGTCGACACTCTGGCGCATGGTCTTCTGGTCGAGCAAAGCCGTGTACTCCACGGTTGACGCCATTCTCTTTGCCATCGCCTTCATACCAGCCGCCATCTATCGTGGGCTGGAGGACTTTCTGCAGGCGATGCGGCGGGGACACTATTTAGAGGCTCTCTCTGTCGTCCTCTATCCCCTTGCGCCTTTGTCCATACTCTACGACAGTCTGAGAGGCTTCTGCACATCACAAGTGAATGCGAAAGAGTGTGATCCATCATTCTGTGGGATGTGTGTGTGTTCGTGTGTGTTCGTGTGTGTTCAAGGAATCTGATGATACCATCGATGGGACGTCTCGGAGACAAAGTGTCCCATTGCCTCGGTCACAAACATCGTTCCCAAAGCTTCCGTCGCTGTTGCTCTCTTATGAGAGAAGTGCGACGAGGACAAGGCGTGAAGCACGCAAGACATTCAACGGGAACATCCACAGGTGGATTGAGGCCGCAGACCATCACAATTTATCCTTTCCTGACGTCATCGCAGGTGAGACACAAACACGGTACCTGTGCAGGCTGTAACTCTTCTGTTTGTATGGCAGCACTTAATCAACTCAAGGATCAGATTCAGAAGAATGAGTCAGGTGAGGAAGATCACTTCGTGGCTACCTTCATCCATGTGTCTCCTCTCCCGTGTGTCAGTGCTGCAAGACATCAGCAAGCGGCAAATCCGGATGGAGGAACGATTGGCGCTGGTACCAATGAACACATGACATGACCTTTCTCTGCCCGTGCTGATGTATCCTTTCATTTCTAGAGCATCGAATCTGGGCGTCTTGGCCGACACCTATACAGACGGCATACAACAGACTCTCACCAGCCGATGTGCACACGTAAAGTGCATTCAGCTCAGTGCTCGTCATGCATGTCTTCGACAGCATATGCCAGAAGCCCGTCGACGTATTCTGCCAACCACTCTTAGCGCGGGAAAAACACATCATTTGTAGTCGTTTTCGTGTCTCTCTCATTCATCCAGCTGGATCAAGCAAGTGCAAAGTAGCAGGGAACTCATGCTGTAGAGGGCCGTGTACATGTCTTTAGTCGCTGCACTTGATGTCCGTACTGTCTGTGTGTGTGTGGGTATCCATGGACGCTTCCGAGGTATTGTATACGTGTGAGACGCCATCAATATGCATCGAATCTGACGTGATTGCATTATTGTCTGCTGGATGAACACATCAATAGCAGGTATTCATGTGTTCATCCAATGTGCGACCTATAGACAGCCATCTGCCAATCCTTGTCTTGTACACAGCATCCCCAAAGATTACCAACCCACTCACCCACCCACCCTCTTTCCCGCCCAATCACTCGTCCTCCTTCTGTCTGTGTAGACGACCCCCAATACAGATATAGATCGCCGCAACTAGATCGAAACATGCAGCAGCAGAATGAGGGCAAGACGAAATCGGCCACCAGCCCTGCACAGGGGGCCATGCACGGTGGTGCTCGTAGAGCTGGCCGGCTTCGTAGACGCCTTTTGATCGATTGCTTTTGATTCATGACATGACATGACCAGTACTTGCTAATCTCTGAACAGATATCTATTCGTCCCTTGTTGCGAGACACTGATCATGAGTGAGGCTCTGTCTGTCTGTCTATCTGTCTGCCGTTCTGTGTGTGTGTGTGTGTACGTGTGTCGTCACACGTGCTCTGGCGCATAAGATGACTACACTTTTCCGTCTCTTCTCACGTTGTTGATATATATTGTGTAGAGCGGTACTCTGTCTGTTGATATGATCTGGTAGCAGAGGTCGATCGGCACTGACGTGTCGATCGTGGCGACTTTTCCGTTTCTCCAGTGAATCGCACTGTTTGCGTCTGCACACACATCCGTACACGCAACGTGCAAACATACAATTGATCATGAATACAGCACACGCAGCCTCCATCAGAAAGCTGGAAGGGCCGCACGATACGACACGCATGCATACAAACATGCCCTACTAGTCTGACGTATCGACGGGTATGTATGGGGGCGGCTTGACCGGCAGACGCCGCAGACGGTCCACAATGAACTGCTCATACGCGTGGCACCACTCGACTGACCTGATGTCGTCATCTATCACCTGCACACGAACACACAGAGAGCCGCCGTATTCATGCACGGATACGTACACACGTGACATGCACTTGCGCTTACGTCCGCATGTGGCAGTCCGAATATTCTCGAGACTCGTCTCGTTCTGGTCTGATGTCTCTCCCTCTCCATGGCCTCGAGGGCCTCCTTGGCCGCTGGCGGCAGATGATGCAAGAACCGCTCCATCGACAAAATGCTAACACAACTGACATATGCACGAGAGCGGGAGAGAGACGTGTGTGCTGCTTGTCGGTCTGCTCACAATCTCATGGGTCCATCGTTCTTGAATGTGACGGTTGGGAAGTTGTAAAGCCGCACGATGGCGCCGCCCGTGATGCATGGGTACCCCGGGCGGCGCATCATGCCGCGAGATATCAGCAGGGAGGCCGTCTCATCATTGCAATGCAGACTGCAACCAATTCGAAAGAGAGAGAGGGAGACATCCGTCCACACACAGACGGCCCCCTTTCTCCCTTGCTATCTGTTTACTTGCTCGTGAATGAGCTCCATTTTGCTGCGGTCGTTGTAGCCCTTGTTGACGTCGAATAGTGAGTGTGTGTCGGCGTGGAAGGCCAGAGAGCCCTCCAGGAACCGCTCGCTGCTGTACACGCCACGCTGACCGACCAACGCACACAAATGCACACACACACAGACACATGTGGATGGACGCCGATTGTAAGTAGGCATCGTTAGCTTACGTTATCGTTGGGTGTGACTCTTGTCTCGACCGACACAAAGTCGGTCTGTGCGTTGAGCCAGTCGGGGCTCTGCGGCTCGTTGAGTCGATACATTGGGATGTGGAGAAACGGATAGCCGCCGCCTGACAGACACACGAGACACACATTGAGGGGGAGGAAAGGAGACTGTGTATCGACGGATGTGTTGGTTCTCTCTGCCCACCTTCTGTCTGTTGTGCGAGGTCAGCGAGTTTGACGATCTCATTCCACATGGGCAGAGTGACAAACAGCCCGCCGTCAAACACCAACACCCACCGGCCAGACGAATGCTGACAAAGAGACAAAATCCGCCTTGGGTGTCGTTCATTCATCATCCATCCATCCATCCATCCATCCGTGTTCGTACGTACCTCTAGGAGCTCTCTGCCTTCCTGCAGGACGACATTCCTCGCCTGGTTTAGCTGCACTATGTGGTTGAACATCCGCAGATGCTTCTCCAAAGGCACACCGCGGTGCCGATGCCCCTCACCCACGCCCACATCCAACAGCACCATCTCGCCACCGTCATCAGCCGCCTCTTCCCAGTCGAGCCGCCGCTCAATGACCGCCTTCTCACTGACCCCATGCTGTCGAAACAAAGCCATGATCTTGTCCCTCTCCGTCTGAATGACGATCCTGTTGACCAGCCACCGCTTCTCGCAGTCCGGCAGAGCCGCCTCGCTCGCCAAAATGAATGCCAGGTTGGCGGCGTTCTGGCCGAACGACTGCATCGGCGGGAGATCATTGCCGTAGATGCGATACAGAATGAACCGCGGCGTGTTGGAGGAGGGCAGCGGGTCTGTGGGGTTGTCGAGGTGCCGTGATGACGCAATGGGAAGAAAGAGCCATAGCAGGGCGGGGAAGAGGGCCGATGGCATCCTTTGAGAGCCGCGCTGACGCTGCTGCTCTTTGCTGGCCGCCGGCAAGTGGCCAGGACGGCTTTTACGGCTTACAATGCAGTCGCATCCAAAGGATGAGCTGCACAGGCCACCGTATGGCCTCCGACACCATCATTCAGCCACCCAATGGAAGAAATGACGTGATCGTGGCAACGCGATCTTCACTTTGAGCTCGCATGTGCAGATCTCGAGGTGGGCAGATCTGAGGCACCGCGAGGCGTGCAGAGCGCCCAGCAGACAGGAAAGCACTAGGGTAAGCACGAGGAATGAGTCAGGAACACAGACACGACCCCTCTCTGTCTGTGTGTTCCGTGCTGCGGGTGAGAGATCCCAATGACCACCGCCGAGCATCAAGCGGCACCAGCACCATCGTCCATGACTGAAGGCGATTGCCGTGCCCCTCTCATTCGCGCCATGTGCGCTCTTGCACCGTCTTCACTGCGCGTCATGACGCTCGAGGAGGCGGGAGATCAGATTGCGCAAGCTGAGGAGGCAGCCAGAGCGGCCATCGAAGTAGTGGCTCGTCTCGAACAGACATCGGAGAAGAACGCAGAGGAGGTGAGTGATGGATTTGCTCCGGCACACAGATTTGTCTGCTATGTCACTGTGGCCATCTCTCTCCTTGTCCAGAATCGACAGCTGAAGGCTCAAGTCGCCACACAGGTGTGTTGGCTGGAGGACTTGACACTGTCGTTCACTTGTAACACTGATGTGTGGTGTGTGTGTGTGTGTGTGTGTGTGTGTGCAGGCAACCCAGATACAGGGACTTCAAGCCCAAAGTGACACACAGGTGTGAGCACACACACAGACAGTGTCCAACTTGCCATCTACTTGAATGGTGGATCGCAGGCGGCAGAGATCCAGGCGCTGAAGGAGAGCAGCGCAGCCGACCGGGCGGCCATCAATGCGGCAACCGAGCAGGCAAGGGACACCCACATACACACTCTCTGGGTCCATCCAGTGGCTAAGTGATGGACCCGCTCTTGCTGTCTTTCTCTGTGCAGCTGCGAGCCAACACGGAGTCCACAATGGCGACCATGCGCCAGGAGGCGGCGCTGTTGCAGACCATCGAGGACAAGATAGCCGCCATCAAGGAGGCGATATGGCAGCAGACGTCCGCTCAGGTAAAATCAGAAAGACAGAAAAACATATGCAATGGGGCACACGTGGCTGGCTGTCCTGCTGTGTGACAGCTACAGGAGCAGAGAGCCTTCATCGTGTCCAACCACACTGAGTTGGTCGGCAAGGCTTTACGTCTCGAGCAGGCCATCGATGACAACAGGGCGGCGGCAAAGAAGGACACACAAGAGGTAAGCGAACAAACCGCCAAGATGTGCATTCTTCATCTCTCTGTCTGTGCTCTGTCTGTGCACTTGTGTGACGTCATCCGCAAGGAGGCGCAGAGCGAGATACAGTCGCTGAAAGACACCACCAATGCGTCAATCGAGCAGGCAAGCCACATTATGTGCACTCAACACCACCATCGGGTCATGGGTCCTTTGCCTTGGTGCAGCTGCGCACACACGTGGACACCAATTTGCAGCAACACGCCACTCAGGTCAGATCGACATGGCCGGAAGACACAGATCGACATAAACGCAAATGCCCTTTCTCTCTGCTGTGTGTGTTCAGCTTCAGGAGCAGCAGACGCTCATCGAATCAAGCCAGACAACCGCACAGAAGAACACAGACGAGGTGACATGACAAACATGCACACACTCAGACGAAGAAAAAAACGTGCACTCTTCGTTTCTCTGGCGCCCCGATATTTTTGTACAGCTGAGTACGGCCAGCCGCAGGGAATTGCGCGCACAGGTCTGATCCAATGAGCATCGCCTTCGTTCCTGTCATGTGTGTGTGTGTGTGTGTGTGTGTGTGGAGTGCCCGCAGGCAGCCCAGATACAGGCGCTCCACGCCAAAGTCAATACACAGGTACTTATGCCACGCAGCTGAATGCTTGAGGCGCATACGTACTTGTGTGTGTGTGTGTATGTGTGTGTTTGAATGGTCTCATGCAGGCAGCAGAGATACGTGCGCTGAAGGCAGCCACCGACACATCGATCGAGCAGGCAAGTGACATCCCACACACACACGCTTGGGTCAGGCGAGATACACTCCCTCCTGCTGTCTCACTGTGTGCAGCTGCGGGCGCACGTGGACACCGATTTGCAGCAACACACCACCCAGGTCAGATGGACATGGGCGAAAGGCACACCCAGGTCCTATCTCCCTCCTGTGTGTGTTCAGTTACAGGAGCAGCAGGCGCTCATCAAATCCAACCAGGCAGCCGCACAGAAGAAGATAGACGAGGTCACATGACATACATACACACACACACACACATGCGGACACGCTCAGATACGCAGACAGAGTGCACCAGTCTTCGTGTATGCAGTCGTCCGAAGCCATCCGCAAAGAAATGCGCCCCCTGCTGGTACACGTCGCTCTGCAGACTGGCCATGTCATGGATTTCGCTGTTGTGTGCATGTCGATTGCAGTCATGGTCGCATGATGATGACCCGGCCCTGTTCGAGTGGCTGGGCGGGGGCCTCAGTGTCATCTACAAGTAGGCAGCGTTGGACTGACTCTCACGTCAAAACAGAGGCGTAAGTGTGTGTGTGTGTGTGTGTGCATCAGGTCATCGCGTGACGGCTCCACGTATGGCGATTTGCTTCGTTGTGTGGGCGACAAGTCCGGCCTGGTGTTCATCATCCGCAAGGGCACATATCTGTTCGGTGCCTTCATCATTGCCGGCCTGCAGCTGCCCGACGACCCCACCAAGAGCCGCAGATACGTCTGTGATGTGTGGTATTTCTCACTGGCCGGCCACTTCGACAAGCCGACCAAGATTGACATCGACCGAGAGAGGCAGTATGTGGATGTGGCGGGGAGGGAGGGGAGTGTGGGTGGTGTGGGGGGCGCAAATGTGTTCATCGGTGGGCATCTGCGTCTGGGCTTTGGTGGCCATGGCAGTGACCAGCCTGCTGCCGACATCCGCAGCTGCCATCAGTGGACCCACCGCAGCAGTGTGCCTGAGGGCTACACGGGAGAGAGGGATGGTTCAGGCGATGCTCTGTTGGGTGGGTCTCTGGTCTTCATGGCGGATGAGATAGAGGTCCTGCACGTGGTGGGGCAGTGAGTGAGGGAGAGAGTTGTGTGTGGCTGTATGTGCCGCTTGCAGTGTTTTTTATCTATCTCGTGTGGTCTTCGTGTGTGCGTGTGTGTCTCACTAGGAGGCGCATCGCCGAGGTGTCGCACATAATGCGTGTGTGTGGTGTCCTTCTGTAGTGTCGTTGTGTAGGCATCACACATGCACCTTTTTCCTGTCATTCTTTCAACACGTGCTGGTGTGTGTGTGTGCTTTTTATTTCTGCGTGTCGTGATGGGTGTGTTGTGTCGTTTGTCTGTACCACAGCAGGCTGTCAGAATGATGGTTATACCACTTTTTGAATCATCGCTCGGTTTGAGTCAGCCAGGCATGCAGGCATGACTGACTGAAGTGGGAAAGGCACCTGAGCCATAAATACATCAGCCACACATTCGGGCCACCTCAAACCAACGCCACGATTCAAGCGACCTCATACAGAAGCGGCTCTGCTCGCCTATGTGGCGATGAGGTCAGAATGTCAGTGAGCGAATCAGTCAGCAGACCTTTCTCTAAATGAGAAGGCACTGGACATGGCTTTAGTAAGAGGCATCTATCAATACCATCATGATTCACACATACGAATCGATAACAACGTGTCTCAGTTCCAACGGACGCGCGTTTGTTTGTTTAAGACTCATCAATTGTTCAAGTCAGCAGGGCCCAAAAATGGAAAGCAATCGGCCAAAACCCCCCACGTACACAGAGAGAGAGAGCGAGACACCCGCCGGCAGAAATGCACGCACTCACTGTACATGAGTTCAGTTGTGCCCTATTTCTACAAGCCACTGGCCCTCCATGCAACCCCCCTGACCGCGTTTCGTCTCCCCGGGCCCGCCTCTCATTTCTCAACCACACCTCGCCACGTTAAACGAACCAAAACATCAGACACCCACACACATCATTGATTGTGATGTGTGGGTGCCGGCCAGAGTCAGTCAGTCAGTCAGCATATTTCTTGCTCCCGCCCTGCCTGTCCTTGAAGTCGAGAGTGTTGCCGCTGTGCTCCTTTATGCGCTCAAAGACGATCGCGCCGATGCCGTCACACAGCTTGCCGCCAAGCTGTGGGTCAATGGCGGGCTCGAAGTGCACGCCAGTCCACACGCGGCTCTTGGCACACACAGCCGCTATCTGGTCAAACGACTCCCACCTGAAGGCAGATGCATCCATCCATCCATCCATTTTATGTGTCATTTAGCTGCATGTTAGTGTGTGTGTGGTTACTCACTCGACGATCAGGTCTGTCGTTGGCGACATGCCTGTCTCGACGAGGGATGACCCCTTGGGGAAATATGCCCTCAGCTTGCCGTTGATGTCGAAGCCGTCAAATGCGATCTTTGCGAACTCCATTGTCTCGCGGCAGAAACACGTTGAGCCGGACGGATACTCTGATGGAGTGATGAATTGATGGCGATCGAGCCAAGGGAGACACAGAGACATCCATAAGGGGAAAGTTGCACACCTTGCGGCACCGATCGATCGCACCTGTGTGTGGCATTGTCCTCAAATACGGCTTCCAGTCCCTGCCCATGATCGGCTTGACGCCCTCCTTTGGCACATACGCATGGAACCTGACACACAGAAACCACAACACAAACACACACAGGCGTCTAGACATGTTTGTCTGTCCATCCATCCACGTGTGGGAACGTTGTACATTTCATCGTGAAAGAAGTGCTGGATGAAGGACTGCGGCCTGACGGCTTCGTGGAAGATCTTCTCCTTCCAGGCCACAATGGTGGCGTCGTGCAGCAGCCCGGTGTAGCCCAAGTCGATGACTGTGAACTCTTCAAAGGTCATGTCCAACGGCTGACAGACGTGACACACATACAACACCGACACGTAGAATGATTTGCTTGGTGTGCTGTGCTCACCTTGATGAGCTGGGTGAGTATCGTGCCGAGGGAAAGCAGCTGCGCGAGCAAAACAGACAGACAGACAGACAGGCCGACACAAAGACCATATACAGACGATTCACGTATACTGTATACTGTATACATATTTCGCTTACTCTCACCTTATTATCAAAATACTCTCCGATCGCCTTCTTTTTCTCTGACAGACCGCCACACACACAAGACAACACACACGCGTCAGTCATGCCAGTCTGCCCCTCCATGAGTCAATCACATCCGCCGCCCGGCCACCGACCGTCGAGCTCGAGTGATTCTTCGATGACCTTCCAGGCCCTCTCCTTGAGCACATCCACACAGCTTGTGTCATCACCCCCTGGCGGTTCCCCCTGGTGGCCCGGATCCCTCTTGTGTGGCGTGTCCTGCACGCAGTTGAAGATCGGGGGCGACCTCCTGCTGTCGACCTGCTGCTGCGTCAGGAAGAAGGGCCGCACTCTGCCCGCCTGAGGGGTGATGTGTTGCTGCACCACATTGTAGCCATAGCGGTCGCCCGAGCCGCCGACCCCCTATGTGTAGGGAGGGAGAGACATGCACAGAGACGCATCGATTGGAGCGGTGCCATACATCCATCCGATGGGCAGCTCCTGTGTGTTTGTGTACCTGTTCCTCAATGAGTGGCTGCCAGTAGGTGGGATACACGAGCTCGTGTGGGTCGTTTACAGGCTTGTAGCCGGTCCAGTCCTCATAAGGCAGGCCATTGTACTCGTGCAGCATGGTGCCGTTTCTGTTGTACCCGTCATCCTTGAACCACTCTATACTCTCCCTTGCCACCAGGTTACCCATCCCTGCAGGCGTGTTCTCGTCGGGCTCCGTGTTCAGCGGGTTGTAGCCCAGCAGCGGCATCACTTGCGCGAAAGCCTCAGCTGTATTCACATGCCGTTCACTCAATCGCTCAACCGATCGATGTGGTGTTCGTTTTTTGCTTACCTGCTCGAGGTATGAGGATCTTGTAGAATTCGTAACACGCATGGACGCCAGCCTCCTGGCGGTTGTGGTGGGTCCTCATGTACTTGGGCGCGCGGCGGTCCGGGCCAAAGAAGACGTGCCAATCGTCAGTGAAGGCCGCCACGGCGTGGAAGATGGCCACATTCTGCATCAGGACGTGGGCGTTCTGAACTGGTGGCTCGTATCTGAGAATGTGCGGCGCCACCAGCGCGAGGCACATGAGGGTGGGGATTTCCTTGAAGTACTGAAAAATCTCGACGTCGAGGGTATTGGCGAGCATCACACTGGGCATACTGAACACATCCTCCCAGAAGGCACGGGGCACCCTGTCGGTGAACTCAGCTGAACGACACAACACAACACACAAACAAACAAACAAATGACCAACACCCATGCACCGTTTGTCTGCCTGCCTGCCTGCGTGTCTGTCTGTCTGTCTGCCCTTGTGTCAGTCTGTACGGACCAAGTCCGAGCCTTGTGAGCGCCTGCAGCTTGCCCTGCAGACTCTCTGCGGCCTCGAGCGGGTCAAATGGTCCCATCATGTAGTCGCTCACCTCCGGCGTGAGGAAGCCTTCGCCGAGCATGTTGCCCGCCGTTTCCAGCAGCGTTTCCGCCGCCTGTCCAGCGGCATGTAGCGGTGGGAAGAGGAGATCCACGATGTCACCGAGCGGGCTCTTTGGCCTCGCCTCCCCCTTCTCATCATCGGGACCCTCTGCGCCACACCGTAATGACGCAGCCGCAACCAGGAGAAGAAACAACGCAGCAACCGCCGGCCTCAGTCCCGCCATATTCGTTCACCAGCACTCGACTCCCTCAAACACTGCACACATCGAAATGGGAAAGTTTACGAGGCCGTAACGGCTAAGCGCGCACGCATGCGCGCGGGGATTGCGGATTCTGTGTGACAAGGAGGACGAGCGAGAGTGAGTCAAACAGACAGTCACAGTGAAGTCGATGAATTGCATATGATGAGTCAGCCACGGTTACCTATTGCACGTCCTGTTGTCCTGCATGTGGATCTCGCTGCAGGTGCGATCAGGACGTCAGCTGCAGAGGACCAAACAGCACTATCAGCACCATTATCGATGACGGAGGCCATTCCCGGCTGCATGAGCTCCCCGTTGTCGCCGCGCGTCATGACACTCGAGGAGGCGGCAGATCAGCTCATTCATGCAGAACGAAAGGCCAGAAAACAGTGCGCGGCCGTCTTCTCATGCGGATTGATACTCGGCATCGCTCTCGGCTTGCTCATGGCAGCCCTCATCAACGGAAGCCTTAGGACAGTCGAGCCACCAGCTGCGAGAGAGATGGCCAGCGAGTCAGATCAGAACGACACGCATGCCGTGATTGGCAGCCCCATCGGCCCTGCCAATCGTTGTCCCGCCTTGTCTGAGACCGGTGACTGGGAGGGGGAGAGGCAGATGCAGCCACATCAAGACGGCACTGACGAGCAGATGGGCTACCACGACCTGCCTGAGGCAGCTGCGGGCGAGACTCCACGGCACTCCGCTGATGCCAAAGGGGACGGGGAAGAGCACGCTGATGGCGCCACGAGCGTAGCGTCATTGGGCTGCAGTATGCAGGTAAGCGGGAAATGCACACATGTGGGGGCAATGTGTGAACTGTGCCGTCTGTCATGTGTGTGCAGTTTGTTGTGGTGGTGTCACTCGCGGCAGTGGCAGCCCTATCGGCCTATCAGGTGAGGAATGAGGGAGGACGGAGAGGCAAACATTCAGCTCACAGGTAGCTCTGTTGTCCAGACTCTACAGCTGGGCGCCCTGCGCACAGAAATCAATGCGATCCACACCATGCCGGTGCGTGTAGGAGATCCACGCTAGTGCGCAATGCATTGGACTTATTGTCTCTTTCCTCCTTGCAATGTTGCATCCAGGTGACCTTTCCTGACATGTCGCTCACCGTCCTGCAGTACGCTTCCCTGCATGGATGGCTGGGAGCGAAGAAGCCGCTTGGTGTGGTCTACAGGTGGGCAGTCACACATGCACTCGACGTGTGTATCCTGATGTCGCTGCTTCTCACTGTATATGTCAGGTCATCGGGTGACGGCACCACGTATAGCGATTTGCTGCGCTGTGTGGGCGACAAGACCGGCCTGGTGATCATCGTCCGCAGGGGCCGATATGTGTTCGGCGTGTATATCAGCGCCGGCCTGCAGCCGCCTGACGACCCGACCAGCTATCGCAGATGTAACTGTGATGTGTGGTGGTTCTCACTGGTGGGCCACTTCGACAAGCCGACCAAGATCAAGATCGACCGAGGTCAGTGGGTGTTCGTGGCGGGGAGGGAGGGGAGTGCGAGTGGTGCAAGTGTGTACATAAGTGGGAATCTGTATTTGGGTGATGGCGGTGTCTGGCCTGCTGCCGACATCCGCAGCTGCTATCAGTACACCAACAACAAGAATGTGCCTGCGGGCTACATGGGGGACAGGGATAAGTTTGGCGAAGCTCTGTTGGGTGGGTCGAAGAAG
The DNA here is from genome assembly GCA_001179505.1 of Vitrella brassicaformis. Taxonomy (NCBI): domain Eukaryota; family Vitrellaceae; genus Vitrella; species Vitrella brassicaformis. The sequence goes on along the minus strand of CDMY01000802.1, from coordinate 143,183 downwards.
TTCATGGCGGATGAGATAGAGGTGCTGCAAGTGGTGGGCAGTGAGTGAAGTGGATAGCTAGGGTTAATGGCAGTCACGCAGTCACACTTGAGTGTTTTCTTATCGATGTACCATAGTAAGGGTCGTATTCTGGCCAGTGGCACATGCATGTATTGACTTCGTTTCCCTGCACTGATGCGCACGTCAGGTGGCTGTGCTGTGCCTGGATGTGTCAACCTCCTGCCTGCTGCCTTGCACACTGTACTGACCTCCATCATGTCATTCATGTTTCACACACCAGACATCACATGCAGCTGTCTGTCTGTCTGTCCGTATCTGTCTCGTCAGTCATTTGCCCTTCTTCCTCCCTGGCTTGGCTGCCGTCTCATCGCCATTGCCACGATCACCATTGCCAGTACTCTCGTCGCGATACATCTTCATGCAGGTCAGAAACAACGCACCCAAACCTACAGTCAGTCAAACCAGCCAGTCACACAGCAAAACACACACACACTCACATTTGGTCGGTACCTGCTTTGCGGCACTCGTCGGCCATCCTGCCCATCCCCTTCGGCCCCAACTCCTGCACAGACACACATAAATTCGCGGCTGTGGTGCAGGTGGGCATGGCATCTCACTTCGAAGCCTCTGGGCAGCCGCCTCATGTCGTCCAGACACTTGGATGCGGGCACTGACACACACACACACACACACACAGAGGATTCTGGCAGATGACAGGACGGCTCATGCGTTTGCTCACCGTCGATGATCTCTTCGCCACGGACCACAAAGTGCTTCCACCTGAGCCTCTGCAGCCGCGTGATGTACTCCATGCAGCCCTCCTCCGGCCCTTCCACAATCACCACACCAGGGTAGCCGATCTTGGAGAAGCCGCCAAGCCGAAGCTCCAACGCCCACCTGACCAATCGGCACCACTCAGCCATCCACGAGCATGAGATGGCGTCCGCTTCGGTTGCTTACTGGATGATGTATCGCCTCTTGGTCTCTGCCCGGATGTGGTGGCTGTAGCACACGCGCCTTCCCAACTGCTGCTGCTGCTTGGCTGGTGGTCGTGCGGCGGCAGACGCCTGTAGCTCCAGCAGCTGCAGCTCCTCTGCCAGTGCATCATCGCTCATATCGTCTTCCTCATCATCATCCGCCACGTCGTCAGCCGCCGCCTGTGCCGCCTGCACAAACGCCGCACCCACACAGACACATCAACAGACAGACACAAACAGACAGACATGAGCACAGTGAGTCTCATGAGTGAGTCCATGTGTGGTACCTGCAGCGCATTCTCGAGCTCTTCGGTCTCTCTGCGGTGCTCGGCAACCAAATCGGCCAGCGAATCCTACGCGAAGAAGGACAAGAGCCACACAGATGCCGCAGACCAACGTGCTGTCCTACTTTGGCTGACTGGACAATGTCGACGACGCACTCCTCACCTACAAGAACAATCATTAGCAACGCCTCAGGTGTGCCTATTCGCTTGCAACGCTCTCTTGCTGACACCTCTCTCGGCCCATTCCCTGGCCCTCTCCTTCAGGGCCTCCTCACACTCAGCCAATCTGTGTGTGGGCAGGTAAGACGACAGCAGCTCCGCCCGCAAGCTCTTGTGCTGACACAAGCGACACAGGTGAGTCGGCTGTGTGGCGAGAAGAGTGATTCAGGAAGGCTGACTGGGTAGAGCGGCGGCAGAGTGATGCACAGCTGAGGGCTCTCGCCCTCTGTCTTGAGGTCTTCATCGAGGAAGCTGACAGCGAAGTGAAGGTCGTCGGTGCTCTGCTCCTGACTCTTGATCTTCGTCACTGAGAAGCAGCAGACACAGACACACACATGCAATAGAGGCAGAGCATCGTCCACGAGTCAATTGCAGTGGTGTGTGCGTCGCTCACACGCCACTTCGTCGATGATCAGCTCATCCGGCCCAGGGTACATCGACATCAGCACCTGAACAGACGTGCAGCGGATGGCCAACTGTATCATTGCGTAGTGTGCTTCGTTCATTCATTGCATGTGTGTGACTCACCTCAATCTCTTCAAGTTGTCGACGGCGGCATGAGCTGACATCTCGGTAGTCAGATCCCGACCGTTCAGCTGCAGATGATCCGTTCATTCTCCTGGTTCATCCTCCTCATTGGCGAGCTAAGCTCGCAGACGAGACACAAACCGGTTCCTTTTTTCGTCCGTGAGAGGGTGCAGCGACACTGCCGTGCTCACTGCCATTGCAGATCTCGAAGGCAGCCGAAGCTGAGCATTCGTATCACTTGTTGCGGTCGGGGGGTTTGCGAATAATCAGTGGCGGACGAGCGGCGTGTTTGGTCTCATCCGTGGCAGCAGGAGGCCAGGTGAGGGCGGCAGGGAGCAAACAGACGACCTCGACTGACTTGATGAATTGTCGTTGCACTGAATGCAGATCTGATGTGGCGGTGCACTGAAGAGATGGGAGGGCAGAGCAGCAGGTGAGTCAGTGCTCATTCGAATGGATCATTCACAGCCGAGCATGTGTGTGTTGTGATCAATTGATGCACCGGTTCGAGCAGCCCTCGCCTGCCGAGCAAGGGCCACCTGCCACTGCTCCCGATTTTAACGACCTCTACCCGTCCATCGCACCCCCTCCACCATACAGCCCGGGACTTGCGCCGTCCTCCCCGCGCATCATGACGCTCGAGCAGGCGGGAGACCAGATCGCGCAAGCTGAGGAGACAGCCAGAGCAGCCTCAGAGGAGGTGAGTGATGCATTTGCACCCAGACTTGTCTGCTATGTGACTGTGGCCATTTCTCTCTTCTTGTTCAGAATCGACAGCTGAAAGATCAAGTCGCTGCACTGGTGTGTTGGCTGGAGGACTTGACACTGTCGTTTCCTTGCAACATTGATGTGTTGTGTGTGTGGGTGCAGGAAGCCCAGATAGAGACGCTCCAAGCCAAAGTCGACACACAGGTATGAAGCACACATCGCACACACCGACAGTATGCACCTTGGCAACATCTGTCGCATCGCAGGAGGCAGAGGGCCAGGCGCTGAAGGAGAGCAACGCAGCCGACCGGGCGGCCATCACGGCCATCAAGGCGGCAATCGAGAAGGCAAGTGGTACACGTGTCCGTTTGCCTTGTCACACTGGCCGTGTATTGCCCCGTGGTTCATATGACACTTGCAGGGATGGGCTGATTCGCTGCTCACATGTGAACAGCATGCAGCCCTGTTTGAGTGGCTGGGCGCCAAGCGACTCACTGCCGTCTACAGGTAGGCGGCGGAGCACACATTCTAATACTAGCAGCAGTAGGTGCACACGTGTATGTGTGTGTATGACTCAGGTCGTCGCGTGACGGCACCACACTTGACGATCTCCTGGGCTGTGTGGGCACCAGGACCGGCCTGGCGATTATCATCAAGAAGGACACATATCTGTTCGGCGTGTACATCAATGCCGGCCTGCAGCTGCCTGACGACCGTTCCCGTCTTCTGCCGTATTGGACCCTTTCTTGGTGGGCCAGGCGTGATGTGTGCTGTGATGTGTGGTTTTTCTCACTGGCCGGCCACTTCCCCAAGCCGACCAAGATGAACATCACACGACAGCAGATTGTGGATGTGGCGGGGAGGAAGTATGGGAATACGTCTGCTGTCATTGAGGCGGGTGTACCTCTGTCATACCTCGTGCACCACCACCTCGTGCATCTCCGTCTCGGTGAGTTCCCCGAGACGGGGATCACGAGCTGCTATCAGTACACTCCCAGCGAGAATGTGCCTGCGGGCTACACGGGAGAGAGGGATGAGGGTGGCAATGCTCTGTTAGGTGGGTCAAAGTACTCCATGGCTGACGAGATAGAGGTGCTGCATGTGGCGGGGCAGTGAGTGAGGGAGAGAGCTGTGTCTGGCTGTATGTGCCTCTTGCAGTGTTTTTTATCGATCTATCTCGTGTGGTCTTCGTGTGTGCGCGTGTGTGTCACTCGGTGCCGCAGGAGGCGCATCGCCGCGTTGTCGCGCATAATGTCTGTGTGTGGTGCCATCTTTTTCCTTTCATTCTGCGTGTGAGTGACTTTTTTTCTTGCGTGTCGTGATGGGTGTGTTGTGTGTCTGTACCATAGCTGGCTGTCGGTCGTGACTTTCAAGTTCAAGCCTTCATAAAATGAACGTTGGGTCGAGCCATCCTTCGTTTGGACAAGCAGCTGAGCCATGAAAGCACCCAAAGATGCACCGAGAGAGCGTATCCATCCTACTGTACAGGTCAGACAGCATAGCGTCACTCATTCGGTTGCCAATGGATTCATCCATGTGCGATTCATCGTTAATGATGCATGTGTGAATTACTGGCTGCAGGTGGCTGCGTTACGATGGCGGCCTCGTCTGCTGCTGGTGGAGTGCCCACGTGCGGTGTGTGCTATGAGGAGTATCAATCGCATGGCTTTCAGCTCGACAATACAACAGTGGATCTATGGTGAGGATTTTGACAACGTCAGCATGCAGATCAATCCTTGAACGCTTCATCCTTTCCTCTTACTTTCGACTTGACTTTCGATGTAATTGCTCTCTCGATGTCTCTCACTTCAATCAATCGAGAGCCTATGTAGACACCCATCAGTGGTCCACATAAAAGTACACGGCTTAGCGCGACAGCCCCCAATGACATACTCCCATCAGTTGTCCACACTCTCACTCTCATCACTCATCATCAGCCTCACCCGCAGCAACGTCGTCAAGGTCTCGCCAGCCGTCATGACGGGTACCCACTACAGAGAAGCCTCCCCGCCGCTTCAGTCGGTAAGAGATGTGTGTGGTGTACATGCATTGCAGTGTATATAAGGGTAGGGGGACAAGCGAGGACTCCATGTGTCCATGTCGGCTGTGCATTCATTCGTTCAAGTCAAGCGTCGAGCCCATTCACACGCGCACACATGCGTCTCGCATTCACGCATGGCCAGGCCACACAGAGCACTCAGCAAATCAGTCAGCTGTCTGCCCACACGTTTTTCACATGCAGTGTGTCCTCTTGCTGGCTCGAGCGAGGCTCAGACTGCTGCTGCACCGGCACACGAATCGACGAACGACCTGCACACATACACACTCACACACACACACACACAGACATCCGTGTGTGCCTATTCATCCATTAGGCACATACCACTTGACGGTCTCTGTCTGATCGAGGATGCCTCCTGTGACTCCGGTGCCAGCGACGACCGGCTGTTGACCGACTCACCACCAGCAGAGAGGGAGGGGGCCGCACCTAAACGCACACGACACAACGGATGCTTGTCGCGTGTCTGTCTCTGTGCGTACGATACCGTCCGATTGCGCTCTTTTGCTGGAGCTTTGCTGGTCTTGTATCGACTCCTGGCTGTGTGGTGGAGAGGTCGATGTCTGGTGCCTCTGAGTGTTTCTCGCCCACAGCACGCGGAAAAAGGAATGCTGGCTGACTCACAGAGAGACACAGACAGACGGATGTGTCCGTGTGGTGTGCCGCCTGGCTGTCTGTGTGTGTGTGTGTGTGTGTCGTTTTGTACTTTTTCGTTTGTCTGTTAGTATCGTCTTTCTTCCTTCTGAACAGCTCGGAGAAGCGCTTGAAGGTCCGAGTGTCGCGGCCTGAGATGGGAGATGGAGAGCCACACCTATGTGTGTGTTTGAGGGTGAATGTGTTGGTACCCATTCCCTGTGTGTATGCGTGGCGAATGTGGGACTGCAGCGTGCGAAAGTGAGACGGCCTGCACCATTAGACAAACAGAAATGCCGGTGTGGATCCTCGCCTGTTCGTGTGGCTTGCCCACTCGGTGGTTTGTCTGAGTAGGTTTCTTCTCTCGTCGTTGGCCTCCTTGTAGAGCAAAGAAAACTCGCCGTGCAGCAGAGACAGAGAATCCTGCACACAGACAGACAGACAAAGAGAGAGAGATATAGAGATGCACAGACACATCGACATGGATAGATGAGTCAGTGCTCACGTGCTTACTTCCATGGTAGCTTTCTCCTTATAAGTGAGATCGTAAAAGAAGTGGAGGAGCTCCTCTTGCCTCTCCTCCTTGAAGAGAGAGGCGATCACCTTCATGTCACGCACAAAACGGTACGCCTACACACACACACACACACACACACAGACGTACGTGGAGGTGGCTATTCTCATCCGGCTTTCTCTCTCTCGATGTCTCTCTGTCGTATGTGTGCTGACTGACTCTCATGGTCTCGGCCGTGTTGAGCTTGTCCTGCCGAATGGCATCAAACAGAGACAGGCCAATCGTTACCTGCACACACAGCACATGACCGCATGACTACCTGTCCATATGCCCCCACACATCACATCCGTCCATCATCAGTTCGTACCAGCACGGCAAACACGGAAGCGTGACAGAGACGGTCAGCACGATCGCGTATGCCTCGGGCTTTCTGTCTTGCGAGTCGATGAAGAACACACCCACCACAATGATGAACAATGTGACTGCACACACACACACAAAGGGGGAGACATGAGTTTGTGGATGGATGGATGGATGGATGTGCGTACTCATGGTGAGGATCATGTCCAGGTAGTTGTTGCGGGGGTCCCGAAAGGGCATGTGATACACCTGCATTGTGGATGGCATGGATGTGTGTGTCTCGCTGTTGTGTGTGGGTGTGCGGTGTGTGTGTGCTGACTGACTTGCATGACGACACTCACAATCAGCACAGCTGCCGTGTAGTACACCTGCACACACACACACACATATACGCAGATCCATCTTATGCCCTCTGTGTGCATGGCAATGAAAGAGCCACCTGCGCGTAGCCATCAGATGGGAAGATGACTGCTGCCAGCGTCAGCAGCATATTCCTGCACACACACGAGACGAGACACCCCATGTAAGCATGTCCTTCGCCGCATTTCTGTGGTGCAGCCATCCACCCACCTCGCGAGTATGACCACACCCCACCAGTACTTGTCGGGCGTGAACCGATACAAAAGGAACTTGTACCTACTCACACACACGCACGCACACGCACACACACGCGCAGATGCAGGGAGGGACACATAGACACCACGCACATTCGCCACTCACTTACTCTGCTGCTCACCGAGTGCGGAATCTCACGTCATCGAAGCGATACGGGGCCTGTGTGAATGCATGATTTGTGGAAGTATGTGCGTGTGTCTCTCATACATGGATAGACAGACACTTACGCGTATGCAGACGCCCCCGAACCAGAGCAGTATTCCGATTGGGTACAGAATGATGGCCGACACACCGAAAGGCAACACAGACGCGAAGCGATTTCCTGTGTGTGCGAAGGAGATGGACACACGCAAGGGTGTGACACACAGGAAACGTATGTGTACACTCGAAGTGTTCATGTGTGTGTTACCTACCTCTACACAACACTTCAGGGAATGCCTTGATGGTCCACTGGCCGGACGGATGCTGTGTTGTGTGCGTGGATGGATACTGGCATGGTGGGTGTGTTGTGTGCCCGCGCATAAGCTTATCTGTCTGTACCTTTCTGCAAGTGAAGAGGCTGAGAGCAATCCTTGCCAGAGCGATGTACGCAGCAGATATTATCACACCTGTCAGCACACAAGAGACACACGCCACACATACATTCACGCACGCAAATGAATGTCTCTCGCGTGTAGTTAATTGTGTGAATTGAATACCAATGGTGCTGAACAGCTTGTCCATGTCCAGGGGCGTGCCATCTGCAGTGCACACAAGCCGGCACACACACACACAGCCAGACCCCCTACCCCCACTCACTCACCCACCACACACACATTCATGATCATACCTTTGAGCACACGCAGCAGACGCACACGGGGAGCGTTCACCTGCACACAATGCGCCAGTACACCCACCGAACATATCTATTCTTGTCTTCTCGCACATGCGTACATTTCTCACGAGTAAATGCACAGCGTATGACAGCAACCAATACACAAAGAATATCGCCAGCAGTATGAAGGGGCTCGCCAGCTCGAATACGTATCTGCACACACGCCCACACACACACACCTCTGCAGATGGGTGGGAGCGCATGTGTGTGTGTGCGGACCGCACCGTCTTTCGAATGTGTTGACGCCGATGCACGAGATGCGTATGAAGGAAAAGTCCAGCAGAAACACATTCAGGTACTGAAAATACGCCGAGAATGACAACGGCCTGCAGCGAGAATGAGAGCAGCGGCATGACATCGCTATGAGGGCCGCTGCTCTCTCTCTCTCTCTCTCTCTTTTGCATCTTATCGCATGCTTGCGCACCACTGCACGGCGTATGAGTTGTAAGCGACGCCCAGCTGCTGTATGAAGTTGAGCGTGAGCCCCAAAGACAGAGACACAATGGACGTCACAGTGGTCCGCCTGCACACACGTACACAGACGAGTGTCCCTCTGCGTGTGCCTCTGCGTGTGTGTGTATGTATGCATACGCGGTGAACTGCGAGTTGATTGCGACGTAGAAGGCGCCGCACAGGAGGGTCACCCCAAAGAGGAACAGCAGGGGCGTCGTATACCCTGCACGCACACGTAGACAATCAATCATGTCTGTCTCTGAGCTTGGAGGGAAACGGATACCCTTGGTGGTGTTGCACTCGGTGCATGGCCCTGCACACACACAACACAAATGTATGGCCTACATAGCACTCATATATGTGGTCTTTGGCGCACTGTGATGCATACCGACCGGTGTTTTGCGCGTCGACGTATCCGCGTTTGCACACGCCGCATGCGAGGCCCTCTCGATTGGCCGCGCACGTGTCAGCCTGGCCACCTACACACGCACGCACACACACACACACACAGACACAGACAGACAGACAGACAGACAGACAGAGAGAGAGGGCAAATGGTCCACTGGTGACTCAATGCGCCAGGCACCAGGTCACCTGGGCAAGCACCGATTGGCTCGCATTGGTATATCTCGTAGCCAGTGAAAGCCGCCTGTGTGCGTATGAATGCGCCGTGCGCACACCATGAGTGTCCTTTGTGCAGTGCACAGACAGACAGACAGTGTGGCTTGTGCACTGACTGCACCTCATCTCTCTCTGAAATCGGTGACCCCCAGTAGCCCGACAAGACGAGAGGCAGCTGCACGGACGCCAATACAGACACACAAGTGGGTGGCCGGCCGTATGTGCACTACCTCTTTCCCCCCAGTGCAGTTGTGTCCATCCCCCTCTCGGCACGTCACACACCGCTCCGTCTCCCTACACACACACACACCACACCACACACAACACAAACCCCTGAGTGCATGCGCTCTCAACAGGATGTCTCACCACACCTACCGGTTGAAGTACTGCCCCTCGTCACACGTGCACTCCGCCACATCAGTGGCGCCATCGCGTGTGGTGGTGAGTGTGGGGGGGCAGTCGGTGCACTGGGGTGACCGGCCGACTGACGGCTGGTAGGACCCCTGTTCGCACCGCGTGCAGAGGCCGGTCACCCTGTTGAATGCGTAACCTCTCTGTAGACAAAGAGAAAGAGAGACGTGTGTTGGGCGGAGAAGGGCGGAGGAGGGGGCAGGGTAGGGTTACCATGCAGAGGCATTGGTCGATGCTGGTGGCGTTCTCAGCTGTGGCGCGGCCTTCCCCTGGACATTGATCGCAACCCTGCCCACAAGTAAAAGTATATGTCTGTCTCTTTATCTCTCTCTCTCTCTCTCTGTGTGCGCACTCGATTGGCGGCTTCTTGTTTGTAGGAGCCGCTAGGGCACGACACACATCGAGACAGATCGGACGAGGGCGACCGGCCGGGCGGGCAGACACACTGGACGCCACCTCTCCCTCCCTCCAGCAGCTTCTGCACAAATCTACTCACACACAGAAAGACATGCTCTTCGAAGGCAACACGCTCACAACGTATTTGTAGCCAATACGTAGCCCTTGTCCTGGTCGCATATGCAGTCAGTGGCGTCAGTGGATGCCTCGCTTAGCGTGATGGTTGACCCGTCACTCGTGCACGGCGTACAGCTCGTGTTGCCTGGAGAGCCACACAGAGACAGATACACGCCCGCATGAGTTGGTCGACAGAGGGGGGGAGAGGGGGCTGTGCACACCAGCTTGTGTCTTGTAGAAGCCGACTGGACACGGCGTGCATGCGTCCGTGTCTGTGTCTGTGTCTGTGTGGGTGTCGATGGCGTACCCTTTCGCGCACACCTGCATACACATAGACAGATTTGATTTGATACATGCCGCATCTCTATGTGTGTGGAATAAACTCTGTCTCTCTGTGCATCCCTCACACATTCGTCCCGCCCCCGCGCCCCAGCGCTCTTGATCGTCATGTTGGTGGGACAACGCAGACGGTCGTCGCCCTCAGGGCAGTAGAAGCCGGGGGTGCACCTGTGCATTCACATGGAAAGAGAACGCCGCTTGATTCCGGGAGTGTGTATGCAGATGTGTGTCCACCTGATGCATGTGTCGTTGTTGCCGTCTTTATCGAAGAAATATCCGCTCACACATACGCACATCGACTCGCTCGACGCGCCAGGTGCGTGTGTCGTCCTAAATGAACACACAGTGAGGGAGACAGAAGATGAACGCCCTGTGTGTCCGTCTCCATGTGGGCGGGTGGGCGGATGGCTACCTGAATGCGCCGCATGAGCCACAGGCGCTGTCGCTCACAGAGGACTTGTACAAGCCCTGCAGACATGTGTATGTGTGTGTATTGAGGCTGATATCTGGGTGTGCGATGTACCTTTGGGCACATCTCACACCGATCGTCCGTCAGCAGCTGGTACCCCGCGTCACACTTGCACTGCATTTCAGTGGGAGGGGAAATACACACACAGAAATGCCAAACGACTCGACGCATACACATGTCTCCAAGACACCGACCTCTCTCTGTGATTGCGCGCCTTCCGTCTCTGTCGAGCGGTTAGCCGCACACGGCGTGCAGTTGTATAGACCTGTACATCCATGCCATGCCATGCAATGGGGTGTGCTCGACTAGTGTGTTTGCGGTGTGGCGGTGTGGGCACCGTCGAGGTCGCTGCTCGTCTGCAGTCTGTATTCACCGCGAGGGCAGGGCACACACGATGTGCCGCTGACCGACACACGCATCCCTGCACCAAACACACCATCGAACACACAAATGCGCTTGCGAGGATGTATGCGTATGTGTGGTGCAGGGATACATACCAGCAGGGCATCCGACGAAGAGAGACACGCTTGTGTTGGTGGAGCCCTCAGTGTTGTATGCGGACACAGTGTACCTAAGAGACACACACACACACACAGACACATGGCTGTCCATCGGTGTTTCCCCGGCTGCCTGCACAGATACGTACGTCCGCAGGGGCGCCGCTATGCCGGGGGTGCCCTCAATGATGCCACGATCGCTGATGCGTAGACCTACTCGTGTACACCCAAACTTGTGGACAGATCGGGGTTTTCATCAAGTGTACCTTGAGGCAGCATTGGGTTTACAGCCCATCCCTCCAACACACTCTCGGTGCTGGCGAGGGTGGGCATGGCCATGAACGGCGCGTTCAGCGGGATGTATTGCGACGGCTGCGGTATGCAAACAATGCGCCGCTCGCCTCTGTGTGTGTGCGTGTGGAGGGGGGGGGGGGGG